>PVJS01029196.1:0-24957 GCA_004027185.1 Glis glis
GAACAAAATACATTTATTTATTTTTGGTATTAGGGATTGAGCCCAGGGGCATTTTACCTCTGAGCTACACCCCCAGACCATTTTACTTTTTATTTCAAAACAAGACCTCACTCAGTTGCTGATATTGGCCTCAAACCTGCCATCCTCCTGTCTATGCCTCCCAAGTACTATGCACCTGAACAAAACACATTTTATAATGGTGAAAATATTTTTATATATTTCATGAAGTTTATACTTTTTAGTAAATGGACCTTGAAAACAGGCTAGAGAAATGATGGAGCGCAGCAGTTGGCAAATTCATTTTGAAAAAGGCTACATAGTAAACATTGTAGACTTTATTAAATGTAGTGACAGACTGGATTTGGCTCCATTACTATAAAACTTACAAAAGCAGCCGGTGGACCAAAGTTTTCAATCTCTGATTTAGTGAGTATGTTTGTCATAAAATATAAGTGTTCCTCAAAATGATTTCTCTGTATTTTCTATGGGATTTGTTGTTTTCCCATTCCTTACCAGGATTTAACTGCAGAAAGACAAAAGGTTAGTTGACTCATCTAAATATTCTAATTATTAAATTGTTACAGTCGCACTATGGAGAGATGTAAACTAAAAAGAAAAGAGTTTAGAAGATAGAAACCTACCTGACACCACCCCAGAATGTACTTGATTAGAAACTGTTTCAACAGTCATGAGATATACTGTTTACAATTCTGTGGCCCTAGGCAGTGTTTAACGTGGGCTTGGGTTTGGGCTAAGTGAGCTCTATGGTTCTTTTGTCAGCTTTACTAAAATACCAAACATGAATTGGGCTTATAGGGGCTCTAGAACTTGCCATGAAACAAATTCTAAACTTAAGTACCTTCTCAAACTGGGCCTTAAATAAATTGAGTAATTAGCTAAGCAAGGTTGTACAACAGCACTGGTATTAAATGCACAGGACATTTTATTTCTGTAAAACCAAACCTCTGACAAGTCGTATCTTTGCAATTTAGGAAAATTTGTAAGAAGTAATAAGCAATAAAGATTTTGTGGATAGGAAAAAATGTCATTTTACTCCATTAATATGTACAATTTGTATTTTTATTTATTTTTGTAATGGGGTCTTACTATAGTGCCCAGGTTTCTCTTGAACTCCAGGGCTCATGAGATCCTCCTGCCTCATCTTCTCAAGAAGCTGGGATTACAGGCACATGCCAGTATGTCTGGAAAATAAATTAATTTTAAAAGCTCAATTGACCTTAAAATTGAAGGCTTATTTCTGGATTTTTAAATCTATTCCATTGATTTATGTCTGTCCTTATACCCATATCACACTGTCTTGATTACTATAGCCTTGAACTAAGTTTTCAAACCAGAAAGTGTGAATATTCCAAATGCATTCATCTTTTCATAATTGTTTTGGCTCTTGTATGTCCCTGTGATTTCCATTTCTAATTTTCAGATTAGTGCATCAGTTTATGATAAACTTTGTGGTGGAAGCAGCTGGAGTTGTGACACTTATTGCTTTGAATCTGTAGTAAGGAATGCTGCTGTCTTAATCATATGGAGTCTTTCAAACCATGAACATGGGATGCACTGCCATATATGTAGGTCTTCCTTAATCTCTTTCAACAAGGTTTTATAATTTTCAGCATACAGGCCTTGCACTTATTTTGTTAAATTTAGTCTTAGTATATTCTTCTTTTTGATGCTATTGTATTGCGTCAGCCTTTTGGCTAAGATCAGGTATAATATAGGATGCTACTGTAAATGAAATTATTTTCTTAATTTCACTTTCAGATACTTTGTTATTGATATATAAAAATAATCAACTTTGTATGATCTTATATCCTACAATCTTGCTGAACTCTGATTAGTTCTAATATTTTTGTGAGGATTCTTCCACATTTTCTATATTCAATTACATGTTGACATTTGTACTAGCTATCTTCCTTGTTTGCCTTCAGAATTTTTTGGAAGAAAAAAAGTCATTAGATTTTTCTTCCAAATCAGCAAAGATTTTAATAAAATAAATTCAAGCAGGAAGCAATGAGTAAATGAGATATTTCTTAGTCATCTAACAAAAGTTTGCCCTTACAAAGTTAAACACATTTTCTATAAAACATAGCAAATATATTTATTCTAATAGAACTGAAACAAATACTATGGAGTAATGACAACACTCTAAGTATCTTTTCTGAGCTAAAGACTGAGTAAAAAGCACTTGGGTACTAGGCACTCAGTAGATCTTCAGTGAATAAATGTAAAATTGAATGATGTGTATAAAATACATAATGTGTACATACTCCAATTAAGAAGAGCCAGTAAATTCTTATCCCCCAAATGAAGATGTCAGTGTGCAATAATGTTTGGCTTAGGCTGGACACGGAGCCCAATTTCATGAAGGAATAAATGGAGAAAAAAGAACAAGACTAAACACTAGAAATGAACTTTTTAAATGAAAATTAATTAATGTAATTAATGGAAGTACTTCTTTGTAAGCTATTGAGCCATGACTAAAAATATTAAAAGAGGAAAAATAAGCATATTATGGATTTTAGAAAGTAATTTTTTCATGTCAGTTAGGCAAGTAGACCAAACAAATGACCTCAAAGTTCCCTTTAGGATCAATAATAACATAAAAATAGCCCAATTATCTAATAAAAAGTGAATACTACATTTAGAAAACAGAATTTGTAAGCCCCATCTATATCAACTCCTAACATTTTTAGGGTCTGAGGTCCTAGTTCATGTGGAAATTCCTCTACCATAAACCTAAATAATCAGTTATAAACCAAGTTGACAAATTGTAAAACAATTTCAATTCTTCTACTTCTTCTACCATGCAAAGCAGACTTTCCTAATTAATACTGGCATTTGTATTAATCCTTCCTAATACATATATTACTAATATATATACTATATATATTATATATATTACTAATATATATATACTATATATATAATATATATTACTAATATATATAATATATATACATACATATGTATATATATGTATATGTATATGTATATGTATTTATACTTCCCATTAGGTGAACAGTCTGAGGGAATTTGGATTTCTGTAACTCCAAGTTCTATGCTAGAATAGAATGGTATGGGAAGACTTAGACTTTCTATCAGCTCTGTATAGTACTTGAGTGTGGACATTTATTCTACATCGCCAGCCTCCCTGCACAAAGCCATGTCTTGGAACAACCTGGGCATTCATGCCTGTGGTTTGGTCTATCCCTGGGAAGATGGACACCTAGACCACACTGCCAAGCTTCAGGCATGCATCTCCTGTACAAGTCCACTCCTTGGAATCCTTCAGGCTTACATGTTCATTCACTAGCAGCGAGACCTCTCGGGAAGACAGTCCTGAGGAACTGGTTTAAGTAGGCTCTGGAAGTGGGCTTGGGACCAAATCGGCAGGGAGTTGGGAGTTTCAGGTCCTTAGAATATGTTCTTGAGAATAGCGATGGGTGTGCTGTGTCTACAAAGGTAAAATTTGGTCCTATGGGAGTCCTGGCCTCGTGGTAGGGTGCAGCCAGAGATAACAGGGCTCCCAAAGCAAAGAGTTCAGGGCAAGGCCTCTCTTCCCAAGTTTGAAAAGGACAGTACTATGTTGGTCCTCCTATTATCTACTTTGTTCTCCAGCATTTTGTCATGCAAGGTAAAAATTATACTGATAAAAGCTATACAATAATTAAAGCAACTATTAAGCTTTATAATCTTATGGAAAATTTTCAGAAAGGGACTCAGAACATGAAGATTTCCCTCAGAAAGCAAGGTATTCAATTATGATAAATGAGTTTGTCATAAAAAGGTAATTTTAAGTCCCCTCGGATATGTAAGCGAATTTAACAGTCTTATATTGTCCCCAAAATTCCATCACAACCTGAGGGAAATGTGATAAAGATATATACTGTAATATCAAGTTAAAAACTTGCAAATTCAATTTTGAATGTAGATCTAACAGTATTTCTGAATAGCTGTATTTTGCTGAAGAAAAATGTGGTTACAATCAAATCAGCATGAATTCTAGCTGGCATCATATACAATACATCACCAATCATTTACGGAAAGTGTTAAGATCACTCTAAGAACACTGCTTCTAAGGATAATGGGTCCTGAAGGAGTTTACCCTTCTCGTAAGACATCTATTTGCCAATTCAAGTATTTATCACACTAAGCATTAAAAATGAGCTTTCTTGAGCCCAGTCTTTCAGACTAATAAACATGAAAGCCCTCCACTGTGTCTAGTAGAGACAAAGTCCATGAATTTATAAATACAGATTTTAGAGTAGGGATAAGAATTCTAATGCTTATATAAACAGATGAAAGAAGCTTATATAAAAATAGAACAGAAAAGGTATAATTAAAATGTGGAAGATGTAGCCGACATTTGAAAGACAGTTTGAAAATTGTACAAAAGGATTGTGAATTTTTAAACATGCTTAGAATAATGTGTAGTTCATGTTAAAATGTTCAAAATACTTTTAGGCATCACATCAATGAAATTTAGCTAGTATATAAATAATAGAAGACAATGAGCTACTCATTGGAAAATAATGTTTCTAACAAACTAAATTAATTTGAAAGTTTAAACTTTCAACTTTTGCTTTAGATAAATGATTACAAGGAAAAAATATTCTGCCTCATGGCCTTAAAACACTAGTAATTATTATAAAGTCATTTGTGTATAATGCCTTAAGCCAATAGGGAGATTAAATGATTTTTATTAAAAATAATTAATGTTCTGTCACATCAGTGCTTACACATTTTGAAATTGGACACTTTTATAAAATTAATAACATAAAATTTTAAGGGATATGCAATTTATCTCCTATATTTCTAAAATACATTTTCTTGTGGATATCTAAAAATTATTTTTAAATAATATTTCAAGTCAAAAACTATATAATTACTTAAATGTTCATGCAATAAAAACTTGTTTTTAAGATATATGTGAAAATAATCTTACTGAAAAATAAGAACTAGATATCAGGTTTGTGCTTATTTCAATTACATGTTTCAGACTCGTATACAAACTCTAGATCTTATTAGGAAATAGTATTTAATAATACATTATATCATTTCTAAGATACGTACAATCAGTGAGTAGGAATTTTGTCATTAGATATTTAGGAACTGTGTTCTTAAGACTCCCACATTGATTATGACTAATTAACCTTCCAATTTAATTCATTATCCTTTGGTAACCTAAAAACAGAAACACATATAATAGTTCTGATATCTTTATCCTTAAATATTGAAGACATTGCTCAATTTCCCATTAAAGTATTTTCAGTATACACATACATATCTACAGGCATATTCACTTGATTTATTCAAGTCTGAGAAAAAATGTTTTGCTATAAAATACTGAGAGAAAGAGTGTGTTGAGAAGAAGGAAGGGAGGGAGGGACAGAAGGAGGGAACCTCTTCAAGGTTATTGTGACACACTAATGAATAAAACAGAACAAATCCTCTGGCGTCAAGGAACTTATTTCCATGTGGTATTAGACCCAACATATGGTATGGAAAAAAAAAACCTGAAGTGATTCCTTATAATCTTTTTGGGTATGACAAATATCATTCTATTAATTACATAAATCAATATAAAATTATGATCATGACAAGTACTGCTAAAGACAAGTATGTGGTTGTAAAACAACGTACAATAGAATGGATGTAGTCTATGATGATAGGCAAGGCTCTCTTGAAGAGATACTTGATCTAAAAAGTGAAGGATGAGATACCTCTGTGAATAGGATTCAACAGTCCATGAGAGACATTCATAGGGCAGAAATAACATGTTATATTTTGGTAATCATAACAGGTTATATTTTGCTTTTCCCATTTCCCCTTAAGATGATATATTATCCTAGAACATTTGTTTTCTCTTTGTTTACTAATGCAACCTTAGCACTTGGACTAGCACATGAAATAAAACTATTGTTTAGTAGTATTTGGTGTAGGATGAAGTAAGTGAACTTGGAGTAGAAGAAGTCAAGGGAATCAAGTGTGAGATGAGTAGATGACTTTCCAGGTATTTATCGGCCATGTTAAGGAGTTCTGTCTGTCCTCATGGCAATGTCTTAAAGACAAAGCTTTTTAAAAGATGTCAATGAGCATATTCACCCAAGCATAATGACATCCTATGGAGGCAGGTGGGAGGCAGGGCTGGTATGGACAGACGGTAGGCCCTGCAGTGGCTCAGGTGAGAGAACTACCAATGATGGTTTGGATTACAGTGGTAATAAAGAGAAAAAAAAGAACTTGACACCTTTCTAGAAGATAAAATTTTGAAATAACTAGAAATGAATCAGGGATGTAGGCAGGACAGTGGGATTATAATAAATACTGAGTTTTTGATTTACACCATTAGTATTTGTGTAACTCACTCAGAATGGGAACCCTGTAAGAGGATCAGTATACGTACATGTGGATGGGAGAGAGGTGGGGACCAGGAGAATTCTGAGAGACACACTGACTTTGAGATATTCCAAGTGTCCACATGGGGCATCCAAATGGATACCTGGAATTCAGAAGAGGTAGGCTATGGCTGAGTCATGGACAGCTTTATACAAAATGTAAGTTGAAGAAGGAATATTGGAGCCAAGTGGCAAGACTGGATTTTTAACAGAGAGCTATAATTAGCATTTATTAGGCACTCACCACGTACAAGGCAATATGAAATTATTGAAAACTTTTCTTTTTTTGGGGGGGACTAGGGATTGAACACAGGGGCATTCTACCTCTGAGCTATACCCCCAATCCTTTTTAAAACTTCATTTTGCTTTGAAACAGGGTCTTACTAGGTTGCTGAGAGTTTCATTAAGTTACTGAGTTTGGTCTTGAACCTGCAATCCTCTTGTCTCATCCTCCCCAATTCTAGTATTCCAGGCCTGTGCCATCATACCCACCCAGCGACTATTGGAAACTTGAAGAGGATGAATTGATGTCAAAGGTCAGGTTTGCATATATTGGAATATTCCATTACTAAAACTGAGGTAGTAGTAGCCATGAGTTTGCTTAGCGAAGAACTAATGAATGAAATCTTTGGGAATTAGTATTAGGGAATGAAGTGAGCACAGATGTTATTGGGATGCTGGATGGTACTTGTTTTAAGATAATTCTCTCATTTTTCTGCATGTCTTGTGAGCAAAGACACTGGTTTATTTACATATGAACGTATCAAAAATGTTCTGTTGATGTTTTAGTTGTTTTGTGGCACTGGCGATTGAACATAGGGGTGTTCTACCTCTGGGTTACACCAGACTTTTGGTTTTATTTTGTTTACTTTTAATTTTTATTTTGAAACAGGGTCTCGGTAAGTTGCTGAGGCTGGCCTTGAACTTGCGATCCTCCTGTTTCAGTCTCCCCAAAACTGAGATCACCATGCCTGCCTTCAAAGATGTTCAAATAGGGTAGGGCCTCAGAAGAGATAGTGTTTCCCTCTGCAATAAAGGGAATACTTGACAGCCGGGAGTGGTGGCACACGCTTGTAATCCCAGTACTTTGGGAGGCGGAGAGCGGAGGATCCGGGTTCGCAGCCAGCCTCAGCGCTCGCGCTCGCTCTCTCTCTCTCTCTCTCCCCCCCCCGTCTCTCTCTCTCTCTCTACCTAGTGAGGGAGGCCCTCTGCAACTTCGTGAGACCCGGTTTCAAAATAAAGCATAAAAAAATAGGGCTGGGGGTGTAGTGTGGAGGTAGAACGCCTCTGGGTTCAATCCCCGGTACCGCAAAAAATAAATAAATAAATAAATAAAATAAAGGGAATACTTGTTTATTAATCAATTTCAATGAAGAAAATATCTCCTTCTGAGGCAAAGTCAGCCAGCTTACTGCTCATTATGCAAGAACCAGGTTCCCTAAACTTAGGGATTCTCTTGTGCTCTAACAGAACCCACTGCCTGTGCAGTCGCCACCTGCCCCCCCTTCCTATCACCCGGCAGGAATGGAGACTCACACTTATCAGCACAAATGCTGACACTCTGGCTACTACTGTTGCTATGAGTAATAAAGTCCTTCATTTCTGACCCAGGAGGTTTATGTCTTCTGACAGCTTCCAGAAAATTGTGCCAGGTTAACTTGTTAGACTATAACCCTACCTTGTTAGGGTTAAACCTAAGCCACTTATAATTCTTAATACATTATGGCTAAAATACTCCCAAATACCTGAGTCTAGCCTTGCCCAACCCACTGTGTCTTACCTATTTAATCCACAAAGTCAGAAGATGCAATGACAAAACAAAATTGGGTCCTTTTTTTTTTGATACTGAGTATTGATCCCAGGGACGTTCTACCTCTGAGCTACAACTCTAGCCTTTTTTTATTATTTTTTAAAAAAATTTTAAGACAGGGTCTTGCAAAGTTGTTGAGGCTGACCTTGAACCTGGGATCCTCCTGTTTCAGGCTGAAAATAGTACAGGAGTGAGCCACCATGCCTGGCTGGATCCTCCTTTATTATTGGTTGTGTCTGTTTCCCATATAATAACAAAGCCCTCTCCTGAACTAGGAAGGCATCACTTTCCCGTATGATAAGTCCAGATTTAACTTCAGGACCAGCTGGCTGGAAGAAGGGCAAGAAACATGAGGGATGGCATCTATGTATTAAAAAGAAATGGTAGAGATGCACAGTGATGTAAAAATTAAAAGTAAAGGCAATACAATGAAGATAGGTTTTCTTTCTGAGTAAGTTTCCTTACCCAGGCCTCAAATAAAACCTGCATGTCTTATTCACAGAACATAGAGAGAATGGTAGATAAGGTAGTGTCTGATATTACACAAAGTATCTATCATAGATTACTAAATAGGTTGTGGTGATATTAACTGTAATAGAAAATTTTTAAAAACTAACATGTTAGGTGGGATGGGGGAGTGGTTTCACTTTGGGATTCTTGAGGTGGATGTAATAGTTGAAAACCCAGCTGGGGATCTCTAATAATCTAGGAATATTTGTGGTCAGAGGCCAGAGTGGAATGTGAAATAAAGAGAGGTTTTCAAAATAAGACATATAAGTGAACATCCAAGAAGTACGGTCAAAACAAAAGATGTATAGGAGAAAATTGGGAAATGATGACTTAATTATTAAGTAATGATAATATTAATAATAATAACAACAACAAAAGAGACAAAGCCCACTTAGTCAAGGCAATTAAGAAGAAATGATCAGAAAAATAAAGTGGTATCTTGGAAGCCAGGAGAGGGGGTAAGCTTTAAGAGGAGCTGCAGGTAGATCAAAGTAAGGCGGTAAAGGTCATTAATGACTTTTAAGATCAGTCAGAGAAGACAGAGGGATCAGGATGGCAGTTATATTGAATTGACTTATACAGTGAAAGAAAACTGATAGAGAAGAATTACCAGAATCTAGCATGCTTAATAGTGAATAATAGGTGGTTTACAAATTGGAAGTAATCATCCAGGAAAGCTGCTTAAGATTTTTTTTTTTTTTTTGAGACTGAGAGTCCATGTGTGTGGGCGCCCAAACTAAAAGTACCTTCATTAAGATATCCATTTTAGCGTGGTGGCGCATGCTTGTAATCCCAGTACTTTGGGAGGCGGAGACTGGAGGATCCGGGTGCGCAGCCAGCCTCAGCTACTTAGTGAGGCCCTCCACAACTTCATGAGACCTTGTTTCAAAATAAAGAATAAAAAATAGAGCTGAGGGTGTAGCTCGAAGATAGAATGCCCCTGGGTTCCATTCCCAGTTCCGCAAAAAAAAACAAAAACAAAAAAAAAAAGGATTTCCATTTCATTTCTTGAAATTACACATGAATGGAGAAAATTATTAGCATGGCTTAAGTAGGATTTATTGAGCAGATCTTAGGTTTCAGTTTTCAACCTAAATCTTCATGCACAAACATGTCATCATGCACCTAGTGAATGCTCGCAAGGAACATCTCAGACTGTGTAGCTTTCTCCCCAGTGTTCTTTGGTAAAAAGAAACTCAGACAAATGTATATTGATTGAATCATGCATTGACTGTAAACGGAAGGCTCTCTCAGATGCCTGTTATCAATAGAAACTACTGGTGCTTGCAGAATTGTGAACACCAACATTGAGTCTTATTCCTTGCCAAATATTATACTTTATTATTTATTGATTTGCTTAAATACTTAATGGAAAACAGACAAATTTGGATATTGCTGGTAAATAATGCAAATGAAGCAATAATAACTTCCAATCACAAATATTTTTGCTAACATTTAGATAATTAGTTTTTCCAATAATTTTCACTTCTTGTTTGTGTATCTCTGTTTTCTTGTCCAAACTTTCTGCTTGTGTTTTTTTTTTCACTACATGTCACCCATGAAGGCTCACCTGGACAAGAACTGGGGGCAGAATTGAAAGAATGTTATTTTTCAGTGCTTGAGATGTAGAATAAAATTTGACTACATAAAATTCTATTTGTTTCATCCCAGAATTTCAATACTACAATTAATCTTCAAGGATAAAAATAATCATATCCTATCTCTGCAAATTTACAGATATATGCGTACACACATACACACACACACACACACACACACACACACACACACACACACGTGCCCTTCCCACAGAGTAATGTATGAGAGAAGCAATGAGCTTTAATCTTGTAGGACTTTAATCTTGAAAGCTTGAGTACCCACCCAGGCTATGCCACTTCCTCTCTGTGAGTTTTTTTTAACTTATTCAACATCTAAGCCTGTAAACTATAAAACAGAATTATGCTCATATTATGAAAAGAAAATGAGAAAAAATTTAAATATATCATAAAGCATTATATAAAAATTGGACTATCACACATATGTACATATATAAACACAGACATTAATGCCATCAAAATTATTTACTTTAAAAGTTCTAATTTACTAATCAGATATATACTATGATATGTGTTTTCAATGTCTATTTTATCCAAAAGTTCCAAAGCTGGTATGGTTCATGTTAACAAGACTTCTAGATTTACCTTTAAGCTTAGGAATAGTGAAAGAAATAGATCTCAGTAATTTATACCTGTTTCACCTTGAAGGTGAGTGTGTAAAAACTCTACCAATTTATCTTACAAAGTGCCTAAAACCAAAGTGAAAATCCATATGAATTTTAAATCTGAAAGCTTTCCAACAAATAAGAGATGCACACAATAAAAATTGAAGAAAATTTAAAAGGAATACACCAAGCTCCTTATTGCTATCTAACATAATTACAAGGAGGTAAACTGTCTTTGGCATCTGTCACCCTCATGGACTGTCATTAGCTAGATGCAATGCCATCTCCATATGTGAAGAGCTTTCCATACAAAGGTTATTTTTAAAAATACTGGATTTTAAAAAATAAATTTTGTTGTATATATTTAAGGTTTGCAGCATGAGGTTATAAGATACATACAGATATTGAAGTGGTTGCTATAGTGAAGGAGACTCACATATCCAGCATCCCACACACAATTTTTTTGTGACAAGATCAGTGAAAATCTTCAAATTTAGCAAAAATCCCTAACATAGTACAACTTTATTAACTATAGTCCTCATGTTTACATTAGGTCTCTGGATTTGTTAATCCTATATATATGCTACTTTGAATCCTTTGACTGGCTTCCCCCTTTCTCACCCACTCCATACTCATGATAATCACTGTTTTATTCTCCATCTCTATCACTATATTTTTCTTTCTGTGTCTGGCTTATTTTAATTAGCATGTTTCATTCATGTTCTTCAAATTCATTCATGTTGTGGCAAATGACCACAACATGAAAAAAAAAAGGTCCTCCTTTTTAAAAAATGTCCTCCTTTTTAAAGAATGAAACACACACACACACACACACACACACACACACACACACACACACAGGCTGCATTTTCTTTATACATTTGTCCATCAGTGGACATTTAGGTTGCTTCCCCATCTTGGTCATTGGGAATAATGCTGCCATGAACATAAAATGAGTATATCTTTGTGAGGATTTCATTTCCTTTGGGTGCCATCCAGAAGAGGGATTACTGGATCATATGGTAGTTCCATTTTTTATGTTTTTGTGACTCCCACACTGTTTTTCATAATGGCTGTACCAGTCTACATTCTCAACATCACTGTATTAGGTTTCTTTTGTCCATACCACATCCTTGCTAACATTTGTAAATCACTTGTTATGTTTATTTTTGAGATGAGGTTTCACTATGTCGCCCTGGATAGTCTAGATTTGGTACACTCAAGTGGTCATCTGGCCTCAGCCTCCTGAGTAACAGGAACTACAGGCACATGCCATCATGCCTGGCTTTGTCCTTGTCTTCTTGACAAAATAGTATGAAGTGATATCTCATAGTGGTTTTAATTTGCATTTCCCTGATAAATACTGATGTTGAACACCTTTTCCTATACCTCTTGGTCATTCTTATGTCTTCTGGGGAGAAATGACTATTTGAGTCCTTTGCCCAAAGGGGTGAAGCTGCTTGACATTTGCCTTGGCAGTGGACTTTGTGAATTCCAAAAGCTCAGGCTACAAAAGCAAAACTAAAGAAGCTTCTGTATAGTAAGGAAACAATCAACAAAATGAAAGGGCAACTTATGAACCAGGAAAAAATTTGCAAACCATGCATCTGAAAATGAGTTAATATCCAAAATTAATAAGTTACTTTTCAACAGCTTTTCTCCTACCATTTCCCTTGTGGAAAACACAAGTCAAAGAAGGAAATTGAAGAGAAGAATCAAAGACTTCTGAATAAAATAGAGGCAGATGATATTATTTTGTGAAAGTAATGAGCTTCATTTTTGTGATTTACAGTCCATTCCTCAATAAACTGTATAAGCTTTGACATACTCTGCATATTCATGTTTGTATGCATTTATGTGCACACACCCACACACTACACAGACTCACTACCATGCTCCCACTCTACATTGACAATACAACTGCCATTACCTCCTAAACAAAACTGTTGTTTATCTGCCAAGAAAATTATCAAAGAATCTCAGATCACCTATTTTATTGGATAGAATGGTAGCAAATATGATGATGTACAATAAGAACTCTTTGGTTCAATACTATATTCCTGATAAACACTTATCACATGCTAATCATTATGGAAAAATAAAAGGCATATTATTTTAGTATTCTTAAAGTCACCATCAGAGTCAGGTATGGTGGCACATGCCTGCAATACCAGTACTTGAGAGGCTGAGACAGGAGGATCGCAGGTTCAAGGCCAGTCTCAGCAACTTAACGAGAGCCTGTTACAAATAAAAAATACGAAGGGCTAGGGATGTAGCTCAGAGGTAGAATACTCCTGGGTTCAATTCCCAATACCACCGCCACAACAAAAAAATCACCAGCAAACTACATATCTTTTTTATTTTATCTTATTTGTATACTTTTATTGGTGCATTATAGTCTCACATTATAGTGTAGTCTTTAGATATGTCATATTTCTTCATGTGTTTCCAAATAAAATTTATTTATAGAACAAATTATTTTACAGAGAATCCAGAATATGAATAGTTAAATTAACATTTTGATTCAATAAACAATCATACCTAAAAACTAATTTTATTTCTATTATTTTAAAGATAAGGTTAAGAAACTCTCCCAAAGTTATTCTCTAAAATAAAGATGAAGAAATAGTAAGTCCCAGATAGAGAATACCAAGCCAGTAAATGTTTAAATAATACTCCAATGTACTGCAAAGTTCCATCTATAATTAATAATAAAAAATGAAATAAAAATATGCACATTTCAAAACCAAACAAAAGCATTTCACTATTTCTGTCTTTCTAAATACATATATGTGCAAACACACAAAATTCTATAGGATCCTCCTCAGTTTAATCTTATGTTGAGATACAGCAAAAGTTCAAAGTTACATCATAAATTAAGCCTTTAAATTCTTATAAACACCAATCTTTACCAAAATAATTTGTACTCCTTATCAAATAACATCATCCCAGAACATTAAATTATTTTAAATGCAGAATATCACATAAATAATATGATCAACTATAAGGATTAGAAGCTTGCCTAAATTTAATATTTAATCTCCAGTAATATGCAGAAATAATTGGAGTAAAATAAAATCGCCATATATAGTAATAACGCATTGATACATATATAAGTTTATAATTGTTTAGGAAATAAACATTATCATATTTTTCATGTGGAATCACATTATCCCTGATAACATTATTTCTACTGAAAATTTTCTAGACATCTATCTCGTCAGTTATGTCAGATGGACATTATATGAGGCTTACTGGATTACAGGGATCCTAAACTCTAGATTAAAAGCTTAATGATGGTGACTTTTTTTTTTTAGTATTGATACAAATAACCCTTAAAACTGCGCTACTTTGTGCTGATTTGCTCTAGACAAAAGCTAAGTCTAATGCAGTGTGGGGTTTCATATACTGAAGCTTGGTGATTTTGAAATTAAAGAATTTGAATATTTTTCATCATATATATAGCATATAGATATATATGTGCATATGTATTTACATATAGCATATGTATTTATATATAGTATAATTGACTAAACACTAAAAACATTATTTTCTTAATATATGAAGTTGACTGAAGTCTAAAAATGCTATATATATAGGAGGGATGAGAGAGATAAAAGTGAGAGAGGTGTTATAGGTTGAATGTGTCCCCTCAAAAAGATATAATGAAGTCCTAAACCCTCCAGTACCTCAGAATTGGAATTTATTTGGAAACAGAGCTATTGCAGGTTTAGTTAGTAATGTTAAGATCATATGGGACTAGGGTAGGCCTTTAATCAAATATGAATAGAGAGGCTGCCACCTGACAACAGATTATTGGGGTGATTCATCTATAAACCAAGGATTTCCGGAAGCTACCAAAACCTAGGGAAGAGGCATAGGACAACAGGTCCTTCCCGGGCAACTTCAGAGACAGCAGGGCCCCACCACACCTTGAAATTAGGCTGTGACATCCAAAACTGTGAGACAATAAATTCCTGTCATTTCAAACCATGCAGTTTTGGGTGTTTGTTAAGGCAAACCTACCAAACTAATGCAGCAGGGTGAGAGGGAGGAAGCAGCGGGATGTACCATGTATGAGGAATCATGACAGAAAATCAGTTACCAAAATATTTAAGTATGTAAATAGTTATTAAATGTTTCAGAAAAATATGGAAATCATGATGATAAAGTGGACTGTAAGAAGGACTATTTGAAGATTAGTGCAGAAAAAAAGAAACATTGCTCCTTAGTTCATCCAAGACAGCAGAAAGTGTAAGGATCTGTAGGACCTCAGGGATAATTCGGTGAGATTTTACTCTTTTGGTAATAGCAACCAATATAATGCTGAAGGATGGGAATGAAAGCACAGAAGTATCTTCTCTCTTTCAGCCTTCCTTTACCTTTCAGGAGGAGGATTCTTCAAGACAGAAAATTCAAAGGAGAAACAAGTTTGTGGGGGGTGAATGCCAAAGCATTTTTCATGTCCAGAGTTTGATGTTTTGTTGTGGAATAAGAAGAGTATGAAGAAAAAAATTCTCTGAGAATTTAGATCCATCGAAACCCAACTATTTTATGGAGCCAGAAAAGGGAGAGAGCATAATGAAGGTTAATGAAGAGATAAAAGTCTTAGAAATCAAAGGAAAGCCAGAATAGTCAAAGTAGGAAACACCTTCAGATGGGACAGAATACTGGAAGAGATGACATTTTATAGGACAGAATTAGTAGAATCATGGGGAAAGAAGACAGATGGTAGTCTTAAGATTTCAGGCCTGAAACAAGTCTGGGTCATGATGTCCTTATTAAAAGAGAGAAGGAAGCACATTAAACTTCTTATTCTAATACATGTGTGGTTTTTTCCTCAAATAGATTTATTCTTTGGCAAAACAAACACCTGATGATAAAATACTTTGGTATTAAATTTAAGTTTAAAATGCATTTAGAAAATAATTATCAATCTGCAAGATTTTGTCTGTAGCTAACTGAACAACTTGGTCTCCTGTCCCCTGCAGGTCTTTCTCATCGTATGCTCAAAGCCTGCTTTATGCCTTTTGAAGTTTCACTTGTTTACTGTTGGGATTTGATACATATGGTTGAAAAGGCATCCGTGATAAAAAGTCCTTGTGCAAATATACTGTTGTTAGACTGTTGATGACCTCCATTTTTAACGTCATTATAGATATTTTACAGCGTTTCTTCTTATGCACAGAAGGATTATATAACAAATTAGAACCATTGTTCATGATTGCCTAAATGAAGGTAAAGATAAAATTTTAATATATTATGAGCTTTTAAAAAATACTAAATAGGATTTTGACCCCAGGAGACATTCTGATGATAAACTTTCCTGGAAATCGTAACTTACATGAACTATATGCCACTGATAAGTTGACTGATGGTAATGGCTGAACTTACTAGTGCAATCCTCCCTCTCATAACAAAAGTAAACTATGGACATCATTTTTAAAAACAGCTAACTGAAGGCACTCAAAAAGGAACAGAAGTAGGCCTGGAAATAGTTGACATTTTTCCTCACATCCCTTTGGCCAGAACTCATTCCCAGGACTTCAACTTATCTGAAAGGGAGACTTAGATAGAAAGTGTTCAGAAAGATGAAATAGGCTGAGTAGCATCCAGCAATTGTCTGTCACATAGAGATTTTTACACACAGTAGCAAAATGGAGCTGGAAAATAAGTCCTTCTCACATGTCTTTCTTCTCGCCCTAAAAGATCACAATAATCAAGTTCTTCTTTTTTCCCACTCTACTTTTTCCACAGTTGAACTACTAACATATTTCATCTCTTTCATGAACAATGCCAAGAGTACCTTTGTTTCTTTATTTAGTTGTCAAAAATTGTATTCATCCAGTTAATTTAAGGAAAGAGGTATGTACTAAAATCAAGACATAAGAGACAATAAATAAAACTACAAATTCTCAACTGTTCAGTTGTACTTGGCATTGCTCTCTTAGAAAGCTAAGTTAGGTCTTCATATAGGATCCCTTTTCTCCACGGAAATTCAGAACCAGTTAAGAAATAAAAGTAAGGTAGTAGAAAGACCAAGATATGTTATTACTTACAAAGTAGAAACTCAAAAATATAACTGACACACACAAATAAGTGAATTTTCTAGTTTTGAACTCTAGAATTCAACATACCCCATGCCTCTTAATCTAACTGTAAGCAGTGCTATCTCATTGACTCACTTGGACAGGAAACGTTGCTCATTATAACATAGGGGACAAAGTGGAATAACAAAAGTATCTTTCCTATAGAAAAGTAGGGCTCTTTAGAAGGAGTCCAGGTTATGATTGCTCAGGTGCCTCCTCCAACTCAGTCATATGAATCCCCCCTCCTCCCAGGGAGGAGAGACAGCAATGGAGAGCACCCGGGAACATGAAGTCACAGGATGATCTTCCACTTGGAAAGAGCGGGAAGGCAGTGGGAAGAAGCCAGCCCATGAGGACAAGAAGGAAAAACCATTTATAAAACAACACATAGAATACTTAAAATAGACAAAAGTAAATCTATTCTATCTTATTTAAACCATTCTGAATTTATAGATTTCAGCACATTCTTCCTATCATGCTAAAATAAAAATGAATGTTTCATAGTTTTGTTTTCAGAACTTCACAGTTTGAGTGATCAGCCCCATACTTACAAAATATAATATTTACTAAATCATAGGTTTCCAGAAAAAAAGCAAATAAACGTTATCTTCACTAAATTAAGACCATACTTAAACCACAAGTAACCAGTGTAAATCACAATTTTTACCTTGCAAATCCTTGAAAATTAGCAAAGAACACCTGAGAATAAATATGACTATATGGTCATTTATATGCCACAAACTGTTTCTCCCTAAAGTAATCTCATTCAGAAATAATACCAACAAGCTGGGTGTGGTGGCACATTCCTCACCTGTAATCCCAATATTTAGGAGACTGAGACAGGAGGATCACAGGTTCAAGGACAGCATGCAGTAACTTAGAGAGGCCTTGTTTCAAAATAAAACGTAAAAAGGGCTGAAGGTATAGCTCAGAGGCAGAATGCCCCTGGGTTCAATCCCCAGTAGGACATGATGTCCACACACAAATTTATCAATACCAATCACAATGTTGTGCACGGGGAGGGTGAGGGAGTGGGATGGGAGCTGGAGGAGGATTCACTGAGTACTGTGTGCATGTACGCCTCTATCACTCTGAACTTCATCAAGATGTATGATTATAGTGCAATACAAAAAATAAAAAATAAGAAAAAGAAATAACACCAACAAAAAATACTCACCATGTAATTTAAAAATGTTTAAATATTTTAATATGTTTATACATATCGAGTCGATAATATACTAGCTAAACAATACTTATACCTTTGTTTAGCCATAATATGGTTTTCCTGAGTTGTAAAAGTTTTATGACTCCTTTAGGATTTTACATTTTAATCTCCAATAAACTCAATAAAGCTTTTTTTCTTTTTTTTTTTTGTGGTACCGGGGATTGAACGCAGGGGCGTTCTACCTCCACGCTACGCCCCCAGCCCTATCTTTTTATACTTTATTTTGAGACCGGGTCTCACGAAGTTGCGGAGGGCCTCACTAAGTAGAGAGAGAGAGAAACAGAGAGAGAGAGACACACACACACAGGGGGAGAGAGAGAGAGAGAGAGAGAGTGTGCGCGTATGCCCACGCGCGCGTGCGCGAGCTGAGGCTAGCTGCGAACCCGGATCCTCTGGTCTCCGCCTCCCAAAGTACTGGGATTACAAGCGTGTGCCACCACTCCCGGCTTCCAATAAACTCAATAAAGCTACCCTTCAAGTATTAGAATCACTCTACATCAAAGCATTCATACTGCTACATGACAATTTAAAATCACTCAACAAAAGTTTAAATAATATTATCAAGATTAAGGGTGAATGAGCCAGGTGTGGAGGCACATGCCTGTACCCCAATACTTGGAAGGCTGAGATAGGAGGATCACAGGTTTGAGGCCAGCCTCAGCAACTTAGCAAGGCCCTGTTTCAAAACAAAAAATAAAATAGGGCTGGCGGCACAGTTCAGAGGTAGAATGCCCCCCTGGATTCAATCTCTAGTACCACGAAAAAAAAAAGTGAATAATGGTTCTAAAAATATCATCCTTTTGTCCTCCTCATCCCCTCAAGCCCACAGTAACCAACATTCCACACTCTGATTCTGAAAGTTTGACTATTTTGTATTCTGCATATAAGTGAGGCCATGTAATATTTGTCCTGTGCCTGGCTTATTTCAGTTAGCATCAAGTCCCTAATCGATTACTTCAACACCTCTGCTCCTGACGCAGTCCCTCACTACTCTCCTTTCCCTGCTGTTCTTCTTTCCAGTCCTCAGATCTCTGACCCTGTAAAAAGAAAACCCTCACATAACTTTAAATACTACACCAAATTTTATCACATTCAAATAAATAGCTTTTCAAAAATAAAATGAATTATTCTATTATTTGGGTAACAATAACATATTATATACAACCCAAAGTATAGAATTTGTTGTAATCATTTAAAATCTGCCAATCTGTATTGCATGTGTCTGATATCAGTTCCTGTGTCTTCTTCAAAAACAAAGAAAAAATAATAAGGGTGAATGATATTTCTTTTTTAAATACTTTTATAGATGTATTATAGACTCACATCATAATGTAGTTCACAGTGATAGTGACATACATGCACACAGCACTTGGTGGGCTTTCCCCTGACTCCCTCTCCACTCCCCCACTTTCCCATACAAGATATTGAGATTGGCATTGGTATTCTCACATATGTACATAATGTCAGTGAAAGTGTATCCTTCATTAATTCTCCCTCTCCCCCCTCCCCAAGACTACCTCTCTGGCTCCACTGGAGTTTCTCCGACATTATATAAAGTCCCTCTTATGTCCTGATTATTCCCTAGCTTACACATATGAGAGAAAACATATGACCCTTCATTTTCTGTGACTGGCTAATCACACTTAACATTTTCCAGGTCCATACATTTTCCTGCAAATGACAATTTTGTTATTCTTTTTTTAATATATGTTTTTATTGGTGCATTGTAGTCTCACATCACAATGAGTATCAGTTTGGTGTCGACATACATGCACACAGCTCTTGGTGTCCCTCCCCCCGCCACTCCCCACATGTAGCACTGAGAATGATGTTGTTATAATCTAATATGTACACATTGTTTATGATAGTAATTCCATAGATTCACTTCTTTTTTGCCCTTCCCCTTCCCTTGTACCACTTCCCTTTATTGCTGTGTAGAATTCAATTGTGTGTATATCCCATAATTTTGTAATCCATTTGTCTGGTGATGGACACCTGGGTTGGCTCCATAATTTGGATATTATGAATTGTGTTAGTACAAACATGGATATTCTGATTTCAATCCCTTTGGAAAGATACCCCAAAGTGGTGTAGCAAGTGGTGTAGCTGGATCATATGATAGATCCATTCCCAGTTTTCTGAGTAATGTCCACACTAATGTCTATAGTGGTGGCACTAATTTGCAATCCCACCAACAGTATAGAAGAGTTCCCATTTCCTCATATCGTGCCAGCATTTATTGTTTGACTTCTTGATGATTGCCATTCTAATTGGAGTTAGATGGAATTTCAGTGTAGTTTTCATTTGCATGTCCCTGATTGCTAAAGATATTGAACATTTTTTCATATATTTATTAGCCATTTGTATTTGTTCTTTTGTGAAGTATCTATTTAGTTCAATTACACAAAAACAGACACATAGACCAATGGAACAGGACAGAAGACACAGAAACAAATCCACACACTTATAGCCAATTGATTTTCGACAAAGGTGCCAAGAGCGTATTAGGAAAGACAGCCTTTTCAACAAATGGTGTTGGGAAAACTGGTTATTCATTAGCGGAAAAATGGAATTAAATCCCTACCTCTCACCCTGCACAAGAGTCAACTCAACATTTTTTGGCCTAGAAATTAGCCAGACTTTGAAATTACTAGATGAGGGCATAGGTCTAACATTCCAACATATAGACACAGGTAGAAACTTCCTCAATAAGACCCCCAAAGCTCAGGAATTTAAAACAAGACTAAATGGGACTTCATTGAACTAAAAGTTTCTGCTCATCAAAGAAAACCATCAAGAGTCTAAAGAGAGCAAAGAGAGCGCCTACAGAATGGAAGAAGATCTTTGCCAGCTATTCCTTTGATAGAGGACAAATATCTAGAATATACTTATCTTATAATATGCTTATAATATCTAGAATATACTTAAAAGACAACACTGAATGATATTTCTTTTTTTTTTTTTGCGGTACCGGGGATTGAACCCAGGGGCATTCTACCTCCGCGCTACACCCCCCGCTCTTTTATTTTGAAACCGGGTCTCACGAAGTTGCGGAGGGCCTCAGTACGTAGAGAAAGAAAGAGAAAGAGAGAGAGAGAGAGAGAGAGAGAGAGAGAGAGCTGAGGCTGGCCGTGAACCCGGATCCTCCGGTCTCCGCCTCCCAAAGTACTGGGATTACAAGCATGCGCCACCACGCCCGGCCTGAATGATATTTCTAAATAAAACTTGTGATATACTGGTTTATTTTGTGGACTTTTAAAATCTCTCAACAAAGCACAACTAATCTGCCTGTTTTCAACATGGAATCTAAAATTCTTATGAAATACAAAGAAATATTTACTATACCATAACAGCAATAGTCCATTTAAAGGTTAAAGGACTAAAAGGGCTAAATAACATGGCATGAGCATTTAAAATTTCATTCTAGAAATCTCTAGAAAACTGAAGTTCCACAGGAGTCATTGTAATCATGCATTGAGATGATGCAAGTCTTGGAAAAAAAGAAAAGGAAGAAAATGAAAGTTAGTTTGATACACTTTCTTCAAATAATTTGAACATTTTCTTCTTCCTTCCTTTTCCCCTTCTTTTTCTTTCCCCCTCCTTCCTTCTCCTCCTTTTTCTTCTTTTCAGCACATCTAATTTTTCCCTCAATAGGTAAAGAGCAAATTTCAAGTATAACTGGGTAGACTTGAGAAGACTTAAAGCCTACAACCCTAAACTTTAGCCAGATATAAGTAGTCTGAAGTTTTTGCCTGGAAAAATTGTCATAGTATCTTTAATTTTAGGTCTCTTGGAAGTCAGGTACTATTTGAAATCAGATTCCAAGACTGTGACCATGGTTACAGAGGCTAGAAACAGGCGGCAGCACAGGAAACATAAACATTGCTTGGCCTGAAGGTCTCATCTGACTAAAAAATACATTGCCAAAGCACAAAATTTGAGACTAGGTTCTTAATATGTACAACATCTCTACAATTTTATTAATTATTCTGAATACTGACTAACTTCAAAGAGATAATGCATGTACTTAAATAATGCAAATGGAGGAGAAATGTGTCTATGCCTTTTTCAAAAGAAAGCAGCCTTCCTCACAAACCTAAAATCACACTGGTTCTAATCCAGATTCTTTTTGATTAACTAACCTTATATTCAAAAGATCATAAAAAACAGTAGTTAAACTAATAAAGAGGTATTTTTGGTTTGTGATTTTTTTACCCAAAGGGTGTATATTCAATTTTGTTTCACTGACTGCCATAAATCAATATTTTTAAATTTTTATACTTTTATTCGTGCATTATAGTCTCACATCATAATGTAGTTCATATTGATAATGACATACATGCACACAGTAACATGTTTCAAATTATTTGACCACTACTATGGATTTTCTAATTTCCAAAAGCTGTAATAGGATGTATGAATGTAAAAATATTTACCTATATTTTATATTTACATATTATTTATATTTACATATTTATATATCTATATATTCATATCTATATCTCTCTATATATATGTACGTGTGTGTGTGTGTGTGTGTGTGTGTGTGTGTGTTACTGAGAATTGAATTCAGGGGCATTCTAACTTTCAGCTATATCCCTAGCCATATTTTATGTCTTATTTTGAAAAAGGGGCTCACTAAGTTACTGTGCACTGGGCTCAAACCTGTGGTCCTCCTGTCTCAGCATCCCAAGTACTGGGATTAGAGGTGTGTACCACCACACCCGGCTATGGATGCAAAAATTAATGTTACTTTCCAAACATGTAATTGGTAATACAATGTGGTAAATGTGATAAGAATTAGCAAAATATTAATGGAACAAGACACAGAAGATAATTATTGATAGACTCTTTGGAGATAGGCTCACAAGAGAAATGACATATAAGCTACATTTTCTAGAAGAGGGACCAAATGATGCTTTGTTTGAATAGCTTGACTCTAAAGAAGTGGTAAATTACCTTAAGTGTGTAACAGGGAACATTATTTACTTTTTATAATCATGAGGATGAAGTTTTCTTAAGAGCAACAAAAGACTAATGAAGGTGAAGAATTACTGTGCCGAGATCCAATAGATGAGTGAATCCTGGAGAGGTGAGTTTAGCTTTTGGGTTTGCTTTTGCCTTTTTTTTTTTTTTTTTGCGGTACCGGGGATTGAACCCAGGGGCATTCTACCTCCGTGCTACACCCCCGGCCCTATTTTTTATACTTATTTTGAAACCGGGTCTCATGAAGTTGCAGAGGGCCTCACTAAGTAGAGAGAGAGAGAGAGAGAGAGAGAGAGCTGAGGCTGGCCACGAACCCGGATCCTCCGGTCTCCGCCTTCCAAAGTACTGGGATTACAAGCATGTGCCACCACGCCCGGCTGCTTTTGCCTTTTAACATCTGTAGACACAGATGAGACAGCAAAGGCATCAATCACATAACATATTAATTGTCTCTAAAACTACAAGAACAACATGTAGAATCAAGAGTAAAAAGCAAAAAGAGTAAAGGTACACTAAGAGAAAGCTGCCCTCAATGGAGAGCAGCCAGGTTGCTAGAGAGCACAGTGGTTCAGAAGTATTTTAAGCCCTCACATTTAATTAAAGGGATCTTTGAATCTTTAGTGTTTCAGCCACTTAACAGAGCAAAAGAATATATATATATATATGTATACATACATATTGGAATCAGATATCATCAGCCTAGACAAATAATGATGTCTTCAAGTAATTTTCTTAATAACAATGTCCAGTACACAGAGAACAGCAGGGACATGGATAAAGACAACACAATGTGGAGAGAACCAACACAAACCACACAAAGCAGTCACAGGCCTGTAGGGAGTAAAGAAGCAAAACTTATTAGGAAAAGATTGGCATTCGATACCTATGAAGATGAAGTGTAAAACTAAAAAAATTGGCTAGGAAGTGGGAAATATTTAAGGGGAATACTATAGATTTGAAAACAGAATCAAACAAAATATCTAGAATATAAATATTCAAAAGAAAAATTAAAAATGAAACAATTAACTGCCTATGAAATATAACCAAAATGAGAATTAATGAACTTGAATATTTTGGAGAAGGAAGCATGAAGAATATGTATACATATATATATACATATACACATATATCATATGTTTATACATATGATATAGAAAACAGAGCAGGAGGTCTAAAATTTTATTGGAGTGCCAGAGGAGCAAAAAGAGAGAATAGATTAAAAGTAAAAGAAAAGAAGAAAGGCTCCAAAACTGATGAAAGATATCAATCCACACATTCAATATTATAATTAATCCCAACAAAGATAAATAAAAACAAATACACATGTCTGACCCATCAACATGAAATAGGAAAAGTTAAAGACACATATAAAGTAAACTCAATGAAAAGGACTAATAATCAAAATGAAAGATGTATGTTAATAAAAACTAGCTGTAGCTATAGAAAACATGTTTGAAATTATTGATAAATTTTTATATGGAATGAATCTTAGATAATGTTATGGAATTATTAATTTTCTTCAGAGAGATATACTGTAGTTACGTTGGGGAATGTCTTTATTATTAGGAGATGCTGATGCGAAAGTGGAAAAGTTTCATAATATCTATAACTTACTTTCAAATTATTTAGAAAATTATATAGCCAGGCGTGGTGGCGCATGCTTGTAATCCCAGTACTTTGGGAGGTGGAGACCGGAGGAT
>PVJS01029197.1:0-24957 GCA_004027185.1 Glis glis
TTTTTTTTTTTTTTTTTTTTTTTGCGGTACCGGGGATTGAACGCAGGGGCGTTCTACCTCCGCGCTACGCCCCCGGCCCTATTTTTTATGCTTTATTTTGAAACCAGGTCTCACAAAGTTGAGGAGGGCCTCACTAAGTAGAGAGAGAGAGAAACAGCGAGAGAGAGAGACAGAGAGAGAATGCTCACGCACGCGCGCACATGCGTGAGCTGAGGCTGGCCTCGAACCTGGATCCTCCGGTCTCCGCCTCCCAAAGTACTGGGATTACAAGCGTGCGCCACCACGCCCGGCATATGCATACATTTTTATGTGGACATAGGTTTTCATTTTTCCTGGGCATGTATAACTAGGAGTAGAATTGCTGGATCCTACAGTAACTACTAACATTTTAAGGAAATGTTCACTGTTTTCCAAGGCAGCTGCACCATCTTACATTCCCACCAGCAATATATAACAGTTACAGTTTCTCCACATCCTTGCCAGCACTTGTGATTATCTTTTTTTATTATTATTATAGCTATCCTGGTTGGTACGAAGTGGTATTTCAATGTGGTTTTGACTTGTATTCCCCCAACTGTAATGCTAGCCAACATTTTTTTAATGTATTTACTGGCCATTTGTGCATCTTCTTTGAAAAAAAGTCTGTTTAGATGCTTTTCTCATTTTTAATTGTCTTATTCGTCTTTTTATTAATGAGTTGCAGTGTGTGTGTGTGTGTGTGTGTGTGTGTGTGTGTATACATGTATATATACAACTCCATACAAATATATAATTTGCAAGTATTCTCTTCCATTCCATTCTGTGGGTTATCTTTTCATTTTCTGGATGTATTCTCAGCACAAAAGGTTTTAATTTTTATGATGTTTTATTTGTTTTTCTCTCATTACTTGTGCTTTTTTTACGTCACATCTCAGAAGGCTTTGCCTAACCCAAGGTCCCCAAGTCTTAGACCTAAGTTTTCTAGTAAGAATTTTATACGTTTAGCTTTTATATCGAGACCTATTATCCATTTTGATTTAGTTTGTGTGTAGGGTAAAGAAGGGTCCAAGCCCACTCTTGCATGTGGGTATCCACTCATCCTCTCACCACTTGCTGAAAAGATTATTTTTCCCCGTTGAATTGCCTTGGCTTCCTTGCTGAAAATCAATTCGCCATAAACGTGAGAGTTGATATCTGGACTCTCCATTCTGTTCCACCAATCTTTATGCTGATCCTTATGCTAATACCACACTGAATGGTTTACTGCAGCTATGCAAGAAGTCTTGAAATGGGGGAGTTTGACTCTTCCAGCTTTATTCTTTGTATTTTATTTTTATTGTTTTACTTTGTTCTTTTTTATGACTGTGTTGGCTATTCTGCCCCGCTTGCATTTCTATATGAATTTGGGGATCAGCTTGTCAATCTATGGGGGGAGCCAGCTGGGGTTAGGGTGGAGGTGATGTTGAATTTGTAGATAAATGTGGGGAGTGTCACCATCATAACTGCCATCCTCCAATCCATGAACATGGTTGTTCTGCACTTATTGAGACCTTCCCTGATTTGTTTCAACGTGTGTGTGTCTGTGTGTCTGTGTTCCTGGGGATTGAACCCATGGGCACTCTACTGCTGAGCTATACCCATAGTCCTATTTTTTTTTTTTTATTGGAACAGATTCTTGCTAAGTTGCTGAGGCTGGCCTCAAACCTGCAATCCTCCTATCTCAGCCTCCTAATACTGGGATTATAGGCTTGCATAATTTTTTATAGTTTTGTAAATAACCTTTTTAAAAAAGAAATATATACATGTTGTCATTAACCAGGACCTGAAAGAGCAAAACAAAACAAAACAAAACACAAAAAAACGAAGTATCACTGGACTATGCCACCCACCCCTCCTCCCGGGACCCTGTAAACAGCCAGGGTCTGGCTCTCTCTCCCAGCCCTTCTGCACCCCACCCTCCCTGTGCAGACTGCCCTGCCTGTGGGGACACACCTTTTCTGGAGAGGGGCTGTCGAAGCTCTTGATCTGGTAATTCAGCTCTCTGCTCAGGCGCAGGCTCCAGCTGGTCGTCCGGGTCTTCTTGAGGGACAATTTCAGAAACTGGGGAGATAGAAGACATTGGGGGGCAGGACTGAGGGATCACAGCCCTGTATTCAACTGGGCTGTGTGACCTTGAGTATCTGCTTGCCCTTTCTGAGCCCTCTTCCCCAAATCCGTCATTGTGTCCACAGAGCCCCATCGCAGCCCTAACGTTCTGTGCCTAGGCCTGGGGAATGACTGTGGCTTTGGGGGCTGGCGGGAAGGGCGCCACCCCTGCAGCTTTTCCAGCCACTCAGCCTCTCAGTTTCCCCCTCCTGCTGAGAGATATGGCTAGGGACTTCATAGTTGCCACGCCTTCTCCAACAGAAGGAAAACACGTCCTTTAGAGGACCTTAAACTTCCCCATGCCAACCAGCCCAGTGCCATCCTGTTCCTCCCCTCCCTCCCCTCTCCAGGCTTCAGGAGACCGGCCACCCTGTACCTGAATCAGCTTGTCCTCCCAGGCCTTCCGATTCCAGGTGAACTCGGTGTGCTCTGCGGGAGCGCATACACAGTTGCACAGGCTGCTCGCCTCTGGCTCGGCTTCCTTAGCCTGGAGTCCCAGGTCCTCTACGGATGAGCCCATCACACCCAGCATTTCCCTCCCCACCTCCCCGTCGTGCTCGGCTGATGCTCAGTACCGGAGTAGGCCATGTGGGCACACCCGGAACCCGGGCTCCTAACATCGGAGCCACGCGACGAGTGCCCGGGGCACCTCACCTTCCAGGTACTGGAGCAGCAGTGGGATCTCCTGCTCCCACATGTCGGCCATGGAGGGCACGATGCTGTGGCTCAGGGTCCTGAGGAGGTTGAGCATCGCTACGCCGCGGCCCTCCCCTTTGTAGGGTGAGGACATCAGCACCTGTAGGACACCAGGACGTGACAGGAGCAGGCCCGCCACCTCCCTGCCTGTCTCCAAGCTCCTGGTCCTCATCATAAAGACGAAAGGTGAACACCGTGAGCGGTTTTCAAGCAGAACCCGAGGGTCTCCAGGATAGGCCCCTGCAGAGGGTGCGGCGGGAAGGAGGGGGAGGGGAGGCCAGGCCGGGCCTCCTTCCCCACCCCAGGCATGGATTAGTGTCCCCGGGACTGAGCCCATCACCAGGGGCAGGCAGGCCAGTGGCAGTGTGCCAACAATGCTCTGGTCAGAGGAATCTGGGAGCGTGGCTGTCTGAGCACACAGTCCCTGCCACCTCTTCCCCACAGGGACCATAGGGACCTGGGACACTCGGTCCCACTGAGTGTCTAGCTCCCTCATTGCAGCCTGGCTCCCTCCTCCCTCTGGGGAGCTGGGAACGAGGAGCTGGGAGTGGGGGGTCGGGTGCCATAGGGCCTGGCCTCACCGGGCAGGCCACCACTCACCAGGAGGCGGGCCAGCAGCTTCTGAGGCGCGGGCAGGTCCACTGGGAAGGAGATTCAAACACAGCTGAGACTGTGACCCACACCAGGACACACCTGTGTCCCCATGTCCCCGAGGGGACTTTACCCAGACAGGTGCATGATCCCATCCCCCACCCCTGGAATGAAGGGTGGGTCAGCACAGGGGCTTCATGTCGCCATCGACTTGTCCCAGGAAGCAGGGACAATGGTGCTAGTGGTCGGAGATGACTTTTCAGGCCATGCCTGTTTGGAGCGGACACCAGGACTCTCCATGACATTTTGTCTCCTACTGGGCCTCTGGTGAACCAGCAGTAATTAGACCTCTGCTCCCCGCTCCTGTCCTCCTCTGCAGGCTGTGGGAGGCAGTGAGCCCGGATGGTCACGGGAAGGGTCCCGCCTGCTGAGAAGTTTCAGGAGAGCCTGGGCCACAGAGTCAGGGGTGAGAGGGCCATGCGGAAGTCCTCAGCGGGCCACTCGGAGAGATGGCCCTGGATCCTAAAGGTCTCCCTAAATTACCTCCGTTGCCAGCCATGCCCATCCCCACGAAGCCCCAGGCCCAGGAAAGCCCTTGGGACAAATGGCAGGGAGAGGGACGGCAGCCATCTCAGGGAAGCGGCTGCTCTTCTGAGATCCTGGCATTAACAGTGCCCACTGCCACGGCCTTGCCCCCTACGGAGTCTGCGTGACACGCACGACGTGGCAAAAGCTTCAAGGAAGTATGCCCGTAGAAAAGGTGGCCTGGCAAAATCCTCTGTTTTCTTGGTTGTTCTCTCTTTGCTGTAAATGCCACGGCCTTGCCTCCTACGGAGTCTGCGTGAACACGCGCAACGTGGCAAAAGCTTCAAGGAAGTATGCCCGTAGAAAAAGGTGGCCTGGCAAGATCTGTTTTCTTGGCTGTTCTCTCTTTGCTGTAAACTTCTTGTATTCTCTTAATCTTTAACAGGTATGGCTCAGTGAGCGCAGTGTTTTGTTCAAAATCATCAACTGCGCCTTATGAGAAAAATAGGCGAGTCTTTCCCAGGAATGTGACTTTGGCCCCAAACGCCGCTCCCATGTTCTTAAAAGCTATTTTTGAATTAGCCCAAAAGGGCAAAGGGGGCTTAAGAATAATTGTAGATGGGTTACAACAGGTAGAGCTTTTTGTGGAAACTTCATAGAAATGGTTTTAGGGATGGTTTGAAAGAGATTTAGAGATTTGGAACAAAGAGAATTATAGAAGTTTAAAGTAAGAAAGCAATAACAGGTACTAGGTTAGACATTAAACTCTTGCCCTGTAGCCATAACCTCAATTCCCATTATCAAATAGTTTAGGTGCAAAAACCATGTTTGGCAGCTGCCCACAGCATTATGCAAAACAAGACGTCTGCTCTGACGTGCCCACGACATTATGCCAAACAAGACATATGCTCTGACGATTATTTGCTCTTATAGCTTTGCATTGTTACCTTTTAGAAATTATTAAGAAATCATTAAGATTGTATAAACTGTAGGCATAAACAATGATCAGCTGATTATGTATTCTGTTTCCTTAATCATTGTGTATAAAATCCTTGCCTGAAGCTTTACAAAATGCACTCAGATACAACTTCCTTGAGTTGTCTGTGTCTGTTTGTCACATTATCGCCGACTCCTTGCCCACCATCCCGAGACCCCTGTCCCGTCGGTCTCAGTTTCCCGGCTGAGCTGGTCCGTCGCAGCCCACCCCGCATGGACCACTGTGGGATCAGTTTGCAGAAGACTTGGATGGGACGAAAATTCCTCTAGCTCCTCAGAGAGGCCAGACAGAGCAGAGACCCAGGAAGACCACATCTGGAGAGAGTCTGGGCAGCAGGTCCCCAGGGCGGGCTCTGGGCCGGGGACATGGGGACAGGAGCAGTGAACTAACAGGAGGGAGTGTGCAGGATCTTAACTGTCCTCGGGTATAGCAGGGCAGATTCTGGATGCTTCCCGAAGGAGGGAGGGGACATTTGGTTGTGGGGGACCCTGGGCGGGGCGACGAGGAGCCGGCCCAGCAGCTGGCACAGGGGCACCGCCCCCCGTGCTCGCATTTACCTGCCACACCGGCCTCCGCGTCCTTGCTGTGGAGCTGGTGCTCCGCCAAGTTGGTGAGGCTGATGCAGATGGGCGTCAGGGCCTCCGTGTAGTCCGTCTCCATGACGTAGCACAGGAGCCTCACCCAGAAATCCTGGGGCGCAGTGGGCGGGAAGGGGGACCAGGGTCAGCCAGGAAGGGGGGTGCCTCATAGCCATCGATTGGTCAGAGCCACCCCCTGACTCCAGCGACAGACGGGGCCTGGGCTGACTCTCCCGCCAACTCTGGTCTTTGTCAGGGATGTCTAGGTGGCATCCACGCACCGGTGCTGCCATGTACTGCCCGGCCCCTCTCCTGATCAGCCTGTGCCAGTCCTATACCCATCATACCCTCTCCACCCAGGGCCCTCCCCTGAGCCCCGTATCCTAGAGCTGCATACTGGGCAGATGACCCAGCTGTGTCTGCCGGTGGTGACAGTCAGATTTATACATCAACTTGGCTGAGTGCCCAGTCATTCTAATGCTACTCTAGTGTCACTGCAGAGGGATCCCATGGCTGAGACAAAAGCCCATGACCCATGAAGGGCACCGTCCTTGCTAACATGGTTGGGTCTCATCCAGGCAGTTGAAAGGCCTTAAGGGCAGAAACCTGAGGTTCCCCTAACAAAGAAGACGCCCCGCTGCAAGTCCATGGCTCCCGCATCGGTCATTCACCTTGGTCATGCCCTTGACAGAAGACGTTATGATCCTCACGGTTTCCATGGTGACCTTGTGCACCATCTTCTCCTCCAGGTCTCTCTGATAAAAGCCGTCCCGGTGATTTGTCTGGGGCAGAACGGAGGGGCCCGGCTGGAGGGCGGGCAGGGCCTTGGCCACGGTTCTCCTACTCCCCAGGGGGCTCCACACCCAGACACCGCATCTCCAGGGTGCACAGTTCTCCTGCATGTGAGGCTGGGGCCTCTTTGCCTGCAGGCTTGCCGTGTGTCTGCATACTTGTGTCATGAGCACAGGTACACAGAGGAGCGCTCTGTGCTCGGTGCTTCGGACCCGTTTCTAGAGCCCAGCTGCCCCCGGTGTCCACGCCAGGGCCACTCACCAGCTTGTAGGTGGATAAGGTCAGCTGCACAGACACGTACTTCAAACCCCAGCCTTTGATCTTGTCCTGGTAGCCAGACAGAGCCAACTGGCTGATGATGCGGAGAATGGCCACCCTCACCTGTGGGGACAGCCCACCAACACCTTGGGGTCAGGGCTGCTCTGGGCTGGATGGGGCTTCAGGGGCTACCTGCACACTGTCCACCATCCCTTGACTATCTGGGGGCCCCCACTCTACCATGCGCCCATGTTGAGCCCTTCAGAGACACGCACCCACCCCCTTCCTCTTCTAACACATGCTGCTCTGTCTTAGGGGTCCTGGTAGGGGGAAGCCCATCTTTTATCCTGGGCTCCCTGGGCTGGCTCCAACAAGACTCTGTATGCTGGGGGCATGAGATCAGCCCTTTTTTCCCCTTGTAGGCCTCCGGGTATTGAAGCCAGCTCTGTCTAGACCCCATTTTGACTCACAACCTCTGGCCAGCCCCTCGCCACCCAGGACACTCCTTCCCGCCAGTCACCAGAATCAGCGCTACCCTCCGAGTTGGCTGGGGCTGCTTGGGGCTGGGGCTGCCGGGGCTGTGGTTCCAGTCTTTTTTCTTGTTGGAGAGGTGGCCCCCTGAGGTTTTCTTCTTACAAGGGCCCTGTGCAGCTAAGTGGAGTGGCTAAGAGACTGTCCTGGCTTCCCTGCCTCCACAGCGGCGCCCAAGACGCATTGAAACTTTAAAACCCCAGGTCCTTGGTGAGAAGGAGGGGCTCAAGGGCAGAACCTCAGCTCTTTTTGCCTCTCCCCTCTGGTCCTCCAAAGGTCTGGGCAGGAAGCCGGGGTTTCTACCAAAGGCTTCGCCCGCGGCGCTGGCTGCCCTGGCTAGGTCCCCTCGTGCCAGCCCTTCTAGGTCCCTCCCCGTTACCTTGGACCGGGTGTCAGAGAGCGTGTTCTTGACCACCCGGATGGCCAGGTAGATGGTCCTCATACTCATTTTGGGCTCTGAAAGAAGAAACTGGCCTGGAGTGCTGCAGCTTGGGGTGATGTCCGGTGGCTTGTCCCTGTCACCTCACGTTCAATCCCCTCCAACATTCCACAAGCTTGGGTGCACTCTCTCAGGGCCCTCCAGCCCTGAGAAACTCTGTCCACTCAATGTCCCCAGCAGCACTGTCCCCTCAGGCTGGGGAGCCCTGCTCTTACACCTCATCCCCAGGGCCACTGCTTGGCGCGCGCCTCATCTGATCCCCGTGCACTCTCTTTGGGGACAAGGTCTCCACACAAGAGCTGGAGCCCTGGCACACCGCTCCAGCCGCACAGGGCTGCAACGCACAGATGTGAAAAGTGTGGAACCCGGTGCCAGGCTCCACCCCAGGTTCAAACCCTGGCTCCAGAAAAGTGGCTAGGTCAACTCCAGCTTTGTTATCTTTGTCACCTCTGTCCTTGAATAGGTAAAAAGGATTTCATTGTTACTTAAATTTGCATTTCTTTAAGGAAGAGGTTTAGTGTCAGTAGAAGGTCCCTCATAGACAGTTGCCTAATTTGTGTACTGCACAAAGGCACCGGCTTTGATGCATGTGCTGCCAACAGAGGGCGCTTTGCTCAAATTCGCACAAAGGTGTGGTGTGGGCCAGTGACTGGGTCGGGAGGGTGGTTCCCACTGATATCAAGGCCAGGTTTAACATTTGGACTCAGGGATTACAGTCAGGGGTCAAGGCTAGGCACCCCTCCCGGGGGGGGGGGGGGGGCTTCGGGTTATGCCGACATGGTCTAGTTAACCCTTACATCCAGCCTTTGCTCAGTAGCAGAATTCAGGTTAACAGTTTGAAATTCAGACTTTGGGGGGTGGGGAGAAGGCGGACTACCTGCTGGTTAGGCTCAAGGTTAGACCTGGGTCCCTTGGTGCACCCAGCAGTGTCTGTACAAGAGGAAATGGCAGTGGCCCAGATGCCAAGAAACCCTGCTCTGTCCCCTAGCGCACCTGCGCTCACCACGGCCCGGATCAGGGACAGTGTCCCCACGCGGACGGTCTCCTTGCTCATCTCTATCTGGCTGAGGAAGAACTTCATCAGCTCCTTGGGGTAGGAGCGAGCTGCAAGGTGAAAGGCACCTTCAACACACGCACTGCGTCCCCGGCCCTCAGAGGGGCTGGGATTCCCCACAGCGGCTCCCAGCAGACCTGGGGGCAGGCAGGAGCACCCGTCACAGAGCCTCACCCAGGGCTATGAAGCAGTGCAAGATTTCCATCAGGTTCTGGTTGTTGTACTGGTGCTGGGCCGGGGTCTTGTTGCACGCCTGGTGACAGAGCACGCAGGGGTGGGAGATCAGAGGGCAGGGACACAGGGGCAGCCCACCTGACTGACTGCACGCGCCCACACACCTGAGGATGCCTCGCCCGGCCCAGCTCGCTGACCTCACCTGCAGGTGCAGTTCTGTGAAAAGGGGGTGCAGCTGCATTGGGGGGATGGGGGTGTTGGTGATGACCGATACTTCCAGAATCTGTCTCAACACCTGCAACGATGGACCAACGGCTGCAGGTGACTCTCCACCAACTCCCGTCAGACTCTAGACCCTAGCTGCTCAGTGGGCCAATGAGTGGTGGTCAGGCACAGAAGTGCACACCTGTAATCCTAGGAATTGGGAGGCTGAGGCAGGAGGATCACAGGTTTGAGGGCAGCCTCAGCAACTTAGCAAGACCCTGTTTCAAAGTAAAATAAAAAGGGCTAGAGGTGTAGCTCAAAGGTAGAGTGTCCCCGGGTTCAATTCCCAGTAACACACATACACACACACACACACACACACACCCCACACCCCACATGCACAAAAAATATTTAAAAAAATAAACACAGGTTGGGCATGGTGGTACACGCTGTAATCCCAGTACTTGGGAGATGGAGACAGGAGAACCACAGGTGCAAGGCCAGCTTCAGCAACTCAGCAAGACTCTCAGCAACCTAGTGAAACCCTGTTTCAAAGAAAAAACAAAAAGTAAAAAGGGCTGGGGGTGTAGCTTGGAGGTAGAATGCCCTGGGTTCATCCCCAGTAGTTTAAAAAAAAAAAAGGAAGGGAAAGGAAAGAAAAGGCAAAGCAAGGCAAGGCAGACTCAGGCCTTACCCAGAGCCGCTGGATCTGACTGTATTCCCACAAGCCCCAGGCGATTCCTGTGCACAGTGAAGCTTGGAAAGCACTGTGCTGGCCACTGAGCAGGGCGTTCCAGGCCTTTTCACCTCTCTCTCCTATTCTATTGGAGATAAATTCTATTTTTTTTTTTTGTATGTGTGTGTGTGTGTGGTACTGGGAATTGAACCCGAGTGTTCTGCCTCCCACTTACACCCCCAGCCCTTTTTATTTTTTATTTTGAAACGGTCTCACTAGGTTGCTGAGGCTCTTGCTAAGTTCCTGAGGCTGGCCTCAGACCTGCGATCCTAAACACTGGGATTATAGGCCACCACGCCAGCCACGAATTCCATTCTTCAGCCAGAATGATCTATGGGTAGTTCCCTCAATCTGTCACATTCATTTCTGCTCCTTGCTTTTGTAGCAAAGGACCATGCCTTGTTTGTAGATGAGAGACCCCTTTCCAGTGGACGTGAGCCCAGGACACACCTCCACTTAGAACCCTGCAACGTCTCCACCTCACTCGAGTAAAGGCTGTCATGGGTTGAACATGTCCTCCCGAAATCCGTGTCCATCTGGAACTTCGGGGTGTGACCTTATTTGGAAACAGTGCCTTTGCAGACATAATTAGATAAGAATCCCAGGCCCCGTGGTTTTTAGTTACAACAGCTCTAAGAAACGAAGGCGATGCCCTCCCTGTGTCCTCTGAGACCCTCTGGGATCTGGTCCCTTCCACCTGGAACATCAGAGTTCATGTCCCGCAAACCCTACGAGCACCAGGCTCCTCAACGCCTCATAAGACACAGATGTCGGGTCGGCTGATTTGGGGTGTCAAAACATCTGCATCCCCACTGTTCTCCCCGATAACACCCCCCTGGGTCCTTGGGAACCCCAGACTTTCTGAGCCTCCTGCTCATGCCTGGCTCTCACCTGTGTGATGAAGAGGGCTTCCAGGCTGCCCTGGTACTCCGCCAGCAGCAGGGGGATGTAGTCGTAGACCTGCTCCCGCAGGTCATCGTTGGGCAGGAGGAGGCTCAGCATGGGCTTCAGGGACTTGATGACCCCCAGCTTCACCTGCCCAGATAAAGGGGTTCCAGAGTAACCAGAGAGGCCAGTGACCTCAGCCCATCCACAGAACAGAGTGGACCTTCGAGGTAGAATAGAGGCCTTGCCCCAAGGCCTTTCAGGCAGCATAGTGTGGAGAAACTACCCGGTTTGAATCTCACCTGCAAGCGAGGTAAGCTTGGGCAGGTGCTCAACCTGTCCATGCCTCAATTTCCTCATTTGCAAATTAGCCCTACGTCATAGAGTTGGTGTGGAAATAGCTCCTGTAGGCGAGACCCTCAGAGAGCACCCAGCAAGTGACAAGGGCCCCCAGAAGTACTGTGACCGGCATCTAGCATCTCTCCAGAGCCCTTATCAAGGTCCTGCTTGGGAAGCAAGCCGTATAGGTCCGTGCTGTTAAGCATGTGCACGTGGCCGGCTCTGCCACTCATCAGGTGAAAGGCTCTTGGGAGTCCTGGGAGTGAGGCTGGACCCGGTGGTCCCTCGGCACTTCCTGGACAGTGTGACCCAGGGGACCCAGGGTCCTCCTGGAAGGGCACATCTCACCTCGGGGTTGTGATGCCGCAGCCACACAGTCACGAAGTAGCGATACATCGGGAACAGCTTCAGAGCAAACTGGTCCTCAGTCATCACAGGGTACACGCTGTCCTCCAAGTGCTTCAGGTAAAACTGCACTGTCTCACAGAAGGTCTCCATGGCTACCAGCAGCAGGGGGAGGCAGATGGGGCCAGAGGGGCCGGAAGTGGAACCAAACCTTCCCGGCCTGCCCTCTCTGGGTGGCTGAGACTCTCCTCCCTACCCATTCCACTCCTCACAGCTCCCCAACTTTGCTTCTTGTGAGAGCAAGGCATACAAGTGTGTTCAGGCCCCTCCCCTTTGAGGAGGTGAGGTCAAAGATGGGTCCTGGAATAGGATTCTCTATCCAGGTCCTGGGGAGTCCACGGCAGAGGGCGGCAAACGCATTCTGCCCTTTTTCTTGAGCATCAAGTGTTTTGAGTCCCCAAAATGCTAAGTAATCCAATCTCAGGCCAAGGTGATCAGATTTAAATAGCATCAAAGACCCGCCTGAATCAAGCCCAAAAGGGACACATCTCATCTCCCTTGTTGATGAGGTCCCATTCATAAGATCTCATCTCCCTCTCCTGTGAATTTCCAACACCTTTCTCTGGCATCCTAAAATTCTTAACTACAGAGCAAGCTACACGGAGTCACAGTGACTGCTTCTCCCCACCAAGCCCCCATCTTGTAAAAGACGCCCCGATGTCTGAGCCACCTGCTTCCATGAGATCAAATAAGAGGCCAAACAAAGCAAGGGATGGAGAAATCTTTTGGAAACACGTGAAGAATGAGTCTCTTGTCCAACAGCTTCTCTGCCTGCTCCTGGCTCTGCTTCCCCATCCCTGACCCTGACTGAGCCAGACCTGCAGGCCCACGTGGGACACTCACCCCCGCAGATCACCTGGCGCATCTTGGCTTCGTTGATGAGTCTCAGCATAGTGAATATGGTTGCCAGGGTGATGCCCATGTACGGCATGAACTCAAACACTGTGGATGGGTGTAGAGGTCGCAGTGAGTCAGGAGAAAGCGGAGCCAGCAGAAAGCAGAGAACAAACCCCACTGCCCACTGACCCAGCATCTGAAGGGCCAGGCCAGGGACCCTCTGCCCACCTGGGGCCACAGGAGACAGAGTAGGAGTCAGACCTGTGTGAAAAGAGTGGACTGAAAGTGGGGGAAGGGAAAGGTAGACACAGAAGAAAGGGGGAGCGCGGAGAGAAGGGAGGGACAGAGCAGGGAGAGGAGGCCAGGGAGCTGAGGGGGAGGAGACACAAAGAGCCACAGGGAAGGGGCGGGCAGAAAGTGGGAGCAAAGAAGAGGCTTCGGTGTGAGCTCAGAGCATACCGGGCCCCAGGGACACGTGTCTAACCCCCCGAGGGACCCCAGCATTCTATGTTCTTAGATGAATGGTGGCAACTGAGAGAGGACAAGAGGCTGGCAGAGGAAGAGAGCAGAGAGCAATGGAAGAGAGATGGCAGAAAGCGAGACCGGTGAGAAACCAAACCACCCTCCCACAGGAGACTACAGCCTCCCTCTAAGCCCCGCCCCTCCCTCACGCTGCACTCCTCACCCGGCATCTTCATACCTTACAATAATAACATTATGTACTTACACTAATGCAATAATACAGTGTACATTTATGTCCCTGGCTGAGCCCCTCTCTCTGGGGTGTCTGGTGGCAACACCACCAGCCCAGGCCCTCCTTCATCTCCATAGGCCCCTCCAGCTGCCTCCTCTTTCTCTCCTCCCTCCACAGGCCTCCATCCCCAGCATCCTAGGCAACTCTCCTACCTCCCACCCTCTCCTACAACATCTTACTAGTCCCCTCAGCAGAAATGGACACAACTGGGGCTTGGGCCCTTTCTGAATTACAGGTGGTCTCAGCTGCAACATGGCTACCTTGCCAAGGGCCCTATAGAAATGAGGGACCCTCCCCTCTCCCTGATCTCAACGGGACACCTGTCATCTCATATTATAAATGTCTATTGTTTACTTGTCCGTGGTCCCTCCTGAGGACAGGGAATATGTGTGACCCAGTGCCCACCATGATGTCCGCAGGAAGTAGGAGCTCAGTACATGCTTGTGGAATGGAAGGAGAGGAAGGGAGGGAGAGAGGGAGAGGGAGAGAGACAGAGAGAGACAGAGAGAGAGAGAAAGGAAATAACAAAAGCAATGGACAGCCAGAAACCAATGCAAAGAGAAAGAGAGGAGGGGGAGGGGGACGGAAAGGGGAAGAGAGGAGGGGGAGGGGGACGGAAAGGGGAAGAGAGGAGGGGGAGGGGGACGGAAAGGGGAAGAGAGGAGGGGGAGGAGGACGGAAAGGGGAAGAGAGGAATGTGGAGACAAAAATTTGAGGCTTAAACAGAGAATCTTAACAGCTGGGGGAAACCAAGAGGCATGTGGAGATGAAGAGAGAGAAATGGAGAACAAGTGTGGACACGAAACTAGAGATGGGGAGAGGAGAGAGGAGGAGGCCAGAGGGAGAGGGGCTGGCCTGGAGGGGCCAGAAGCTGGGAGGCCCTGGGGCCTACCATTGCCATTAGCCATCTTGGCCAAGGTGATGATGACAAACTCGTCCGTGAGATCGAGGGGCTTGAGGTGGTGCTGCAGGTCATACATGACCAGGCTGAAGTGGTTTCGGGACAGAGCCACCAGGGTGTCACTGGCCACCTCTGCCTTCACATAGCCCTCCATCTGCAGGGACGGGTTAAGGACCTAGGTCTTTATAAAGCCCCCTGACTCACACCCACTCAACCCTCCTGGCTCTCTGGGGCTCCACCTGCCCCTGCCATGTGAGCTGATGCCTCGGGTGTCCCAGGGCCACCAGCTCCTGGACTGGCAGAGGGAAGGCAAGATGGAGCCCAGGCCCTGCTACCTCTGAGGTCTCCCTCATCTCCTTGGAGGCAATGGCGACCAGCCTCTGCACACACTGCTCCTCCAGCTCCCCCTCCTGCTGGATGATCTCCTGGAGGATGTTGTAAATGTTGACCTTGCGCTGGGTGGGAATCTGGGGAACAAATATGGCAGGTGGAAAAATGCTCAGCTGGGCGGTGGCATCCAGGATGGATGCTGTCCTGCCCCAGCAGCAGGGCTCTACTTCCTATCCCTCCCACCATTCTCCTCTTCTGCATCCCAGATGGAAAAGGTGACCATAGTCCTCCAACCACCAGGTCTCGGATCTCCACTTCTCCATCTCCAGCTTCTCCCATTGACCTCCCACCCATCCAACTGGCCCTGTACATATGCCTTCCAAATCACTTCCTTCTTCCCTGTTACAGTCAATATTCAGCAGGGCAGGTGTCAAATGGTCAAGACACAAGGTCTTAGGAAGCATTTGAGACTAGGAAAATTTTCTCTTCCTCTCTTTTGATTCCTATGTGGATAGGACTTATCACCATGGCTTAGGAAGGGATGGGACAGATGGATTTTGTCCAGACCATACCTGGACAGTCATATTTGAGGATGAGTCTCATTTAATCAACCCACTGTGTCATAATACAAGAGAGCTTTTAAAATGGGGAAGCCCTGGCCCCAGTTGGTCTTCAAGGAGTAAGCACCTCTCACTGTAGCCCATCTCTGTATCCCAGCACCTAAGTTCCTGTCTATGATGGTCACACATGTCTGCTGAACACACGAGTAGTGGAAGATGGGTGAGCTCAGTGGAGGACTCAGAGGGTGTGGAGGGTGAGGGGGCCCTACCTGTGGCACCTTGAGGCAGCGGATAAGAGCATTCATTACCACAGAGGGCTCAGTGGTGGCCTTCTCTGTGATTATCACTGAAGCCAGGGTCTTCCTCATGTCAAGACCTGCCCCAGTTGTGTCTGTCTTTGCTGACTCACTCTCCATGATGTTCAGGAGGTTCGTGACTTGTTGGAAGGTACCTGAAACAAAGATGGCACAGGTGCAGTGTTGACATTGCTATCACAGGAGGTGCTCCTGCACCCCGGCTTCCTCTGCACCTACACACTCCATCATTCCCTGGGGCATCGTGTCTACTGTGTAAATGGAGAAACTGAGACCAGCCTGGGATGGCCTCGAGGAGTGAGTGGCCAAGATGGGGCAGTATGCAAGGGTGTGGATGACTTCCTTACCACTGTCATCTGGTTCAAGAGGTTCCAGGTCTTCTGTTTCCTCCAACACATCTTCATTCAAGTCTGTTGCTGCTTCTGCCATCTCTTTCTCAAACTCTTTTGAGATAAATGAGATTTGTAAAATACTCAGGATGGCAACATGCCCTAAGACGATGTTTGGACATGGAACGTCCCCCAGAAAAGCTCCTGTGTTGGCAATGCTGAAAGGTTCAGAGGTGAAATAATTGAATCAGGGCTCTAACCATGGATTAACCATTGATGAATTAATAGTTTGAATGGATTTAGTGGGTGCTGACTACTGGCAGGTGGAATATGGCTAGAAGAGGTAGGGCACTGAAGATTGAAGGTGTGACCTTGGGGACTATATTTGTGTCCTCTCTCTCTCTCTCTCTCTCTCTCTCTCTCTCTCTCTTTCTCTCTTTCTCTGCTTTCCCTGCTGCCATGATGTTTCTGCATTGACGTTGGCTGACTGTGGACTGAACCTCTGAAAACATGAACCCAAATAAACTTTTCCTCCTCTATGTTGTTCTTGTTGGGTATTTTGGTCACAGGGATGAAGAAGCAGACTAACAGTTACCCTCCTTCCTGATGATTCACACTGTTGTTTAAACCCTCCCCCTGAGTGCAGGCAGAACCTGTGACTTGATTCTAACCAACAAAATATGACACAGGCGTTGAGGTGTCTTATCTTGACTGAGTTACATGGCATGACAATCTTTTGGGGAAGTCCCTGCTTTGAGTAGATTATGCTGTGTGGCAAAGGTGATGGAAAGTCACTGCCATGATCATGTTGTTAACATAAAACTATATCTTAGATGACTGGAGAGAGACATTCAGCCAGCTTTGAAAAGTCAATACCCAAGATATAAACTGCCCATGGAGGGGCATGCAGTAAGAGACTGGGGCCTCAGTCCTACAGACAAATGGAACTGAATTCTGTCAACAGTTACATGAGCTTAGAGGAAGACCCTGAGCTCCACAAGGAGTGGAGTCCAGGCAAGACCTTGAGTACAGCCTCTGGGACCTGAGCCAAAGACCCAGCTAAACCATGCCTGACTTCTGAGTCTCTGTGAGATAATAAGTGGGCATACTTCTACACCACTAGGTTAGTGATAATTTGTTACATAGCAATAGATAACTAATACATTTGGCCCCTCCCTCTTTTCTACACACTGAAACCTTATGACTACTAAACCAAACTTCCCTTGTCACTCTTTAAAAGGCTGTCCCAATGTCCGCAGCATCTTAAGAGTTGACGAACATCAGCACAGACATCAAGATGGGGGATGAAAAGCACCCATATCCTTTTTCTTCTTGTCCCCAGTTCATAGATCCTCAAGGTCCAGGGATTTTCACCATCCTGTGTTATTTCTCTCTGGGATTCTTTAAAGGGTTACTCTGGGGCCTAAATGCTGACCTTTTCTCAGCGTCCTCTTCTTGATGGAACAAAAATATGCCACAAGGAAAAGCTTTGCCCTTTGCCTAATACAAGTCAATGAACATGTGGACAACGGCAGGATCAGTTCTCCTAGTGGGACCATTGGGATCCTCCATCATAGTCCTCATGAGGAATGCTCCTCCTGGCAGGATGGGAGGGTCCATTAGAATCAACACCGTTAGATCCCAGGCCCTCGGAACTTTCAGATCCAACTGCCTCCCTGAGTCTCTATCCACACAGGGCTTTGGGGAGTGCACAGGCCACTGGGATTAAAGCTCCACATGTGTTGGCATTAAACATTTCTGTTGTTCACATGCATGTGCTGATGTACGGTGGCCTGTTTGGAGAAGGGAAATGATGAGAATGGAGGGGGTGATTCACAACCAAGTTCAGGGGAATGGAGCCCAGGCTGGGGAGTCGTGGTCAGGGCAGCTGGAGAGAGGAGGAGGGGATGACAGAGAGGTTGTGGGGAAAGGACTCCTCCATTCCAGGGACTGGACAACCTGCAGGATGTGGAAGTGGGTTTGTATCAGCAGAATACTTGGAAGATAAAGAACCTCAAAGACATGTAGGAGAGTAGAAACTCTGCTTCCTTAAACCAAACTGGATGCCAAAGTATTTCTATTGCTTGTAGCTAAGAGAAATGGTCCAGTTGTGTAGTTTGCATAATAAAATGTTGGCCTGTAGGAAACCCTTCTGTGCAGTAAAGGACTACAGAGTAGTATTTGGGGTCATGTTGGTTCAAGGCTCTGAAGTTAAAATGTCCACATAAAATTTGACCATCCTGCTAAGTGGGAGTGCTTCAGCTTCTGCTTGGTCACATCAAATACCAGGGGGCAAATTCCCCTCAGTGGTAGCCCATTATTTCTACTGCATGGAATTAGGATAGTTAGAAAATGAATTTTTTATACATCATGTCAAACACATCTTCCTCATAAAATTTATAAATTTTTCCTAGTTCTGCCTTTTGGAGATCCACAAGTCAATGTAGACTAGATACAAGAAGATAGTTGTCATGTTCCTCTTCTTTGATGGCCCTCTCTGCACCAACTCCATCCACTCCCATATGGTTGTAATCAAAAAACATTCCAGATACATAGAACACATGCCTACTGCATGCATGTTTATGGTAGATACAGGGTGGTTAGGATGCAGCTTTGTCCTCTGTCTTCAGAACCAACACATGAAAGATGATGGATTTAGAGGCAGAAGTGAATGTGTCAGTTAGCAACTGTGGTGTAACAAACCACCTCAAAGATGAATGACTGGAAGCAACCAATTGTTATTTCCCGCCAGTTCGTGGGTCAGCTGGGTGGTTCTGCTGATCTGGGCCATGCCAGCTAAGCACAAATGGAGTCACTCGTGCATCTGTGGTTAGCCAGCAGGTGACTGAGGGCTGGGTCCAGGCTGAAGTAACAAGATTTGGCAGAGCTGTCCGGCAGCAGGGACAGCACAGGAAGTTCTCACAGAAGTTAGTCATGACTCTAATATAAGGAGTAGAAACATGAAGCCGGGCGTGGTAGCACATACCTGTAATCCTAGTACTTGGGAGGCTGAGATAGGAGGGTCGCAGATTCATGGACAACCTTAGCAATGTAGCAAGACCTTGTTTCAAAATAAAAAATAAAATAGGGCTGGGGTGTAGGTCACAGATAGAATGCCTCTGGGTTCAATCCCCAGTACCACAAAAAAAAAAAAGAAAAAAGAAACATGAAGGGTTCTTGGGACCTAGACTTGGAACCAGCAGCCACCACTTCTTACTTGCTATCAGTCAAGGCCAGTCATAGACCAACCCACACCCAAGGGTGGGGAAACCGATGCCTCCTCTTGATGGGAATAGCTGCCAAGGCCCATTGTGAGGATGTCGCTATCAGGAGGGTGGAGAAAGAGGACATTTTTAAAAATTATACACAAACTGTGTAAGCTCAGGCAAAAAGTGCAATGTCCCTGAAGATAATATCTAGAGGGGACACTAGAACAATGAAATCAGGGAGAAAGCAGCAGGCTCTTCTTGGTCTTCCAAAATGAAAATAACATTTTTTTTCTGATTGTGACAATCATGTTGGACTCACATGTGAGTTCACAAAATTCACATGAACTCACATTCATCCACAAAATCTGCCTCTCTTAGTTGCTGCCACTCTATTGAGCTTCCCATCTCTGCTTCTTTGGGTACTAACCAGGAAATAGGAAAGCACTGTATTTGTACAATGCTGTGAGCTTAAATGCAAGAGCTAAATGAACCTTTTCTCTTTCTAAGTTAGTTGCCTCAGGTATTTTGTGGTAGTAAGTTAAAGCTAATACCAAAAAATGGTACCAAGAATGAGTTAATTACTAAAACAGTTTTGAGGAGCCTTTGTAAGTGATTAATGGGGAAAGGTTGGTAGAGTTTGGAGGAGTTGGGTAGAGGAAGCCTAGAATGCTATATAACCAGAGCAGTAAGGATTCTGTAATTCTGATGTGAACCAGAAGACCAGAATGCTGGTAGAAATGTGGACAGCAAAGTCCACGTTGATGAGATTTCAGATGGGAAGGACACTATTGTAAATTGGAGAAAAAGCCACTCTTGTTAAACCAGGCAAAAAATCGGCTACATTATATCTATACCCTGAGACTTGAGGGAGGCTGATCTTAAAAGTAATACACTAGTTTATTGCAGGGAGCACATATCAAAACAGCAAAGCATTCAGACTGTGGCATGGGTGTTATTGGCTGCTTTTAGTTAGATTTACAGTGAAAATAAGAGGAAGAGGGAGCAGACAGCTTTGAAAATTTCACAAGCTGGCCAGGAAGAGTATCCCTGCAATTCCAGTACTTGGGAGACTGAGACAAGAAGATCACAGGTTCAAAATCAGCCTCAGCAACTTAGTGAGAGTCTTAGCAACTTAGCAAGATCCTGTTTCAAAATAAAAAGGACTGGGGGGGGTGTAACTGTAGGGTAGGATGCTACTGGGTTCAATTCCTAGTACCACACACAAAAAAAGAGGAAAAATATAACACCAAATGAAGAAGAAAACATCCAAAAAACTATACTTTAATATCAATTTATTATAAAATTTTAGTTATAAAAATAACAGAATATATATACTCGCCCTATTATACTTGGTTTTTGTCACATTCAGATCCATTTGGCACAAGCAATGATTCTCTTCTAAAATACACCACCCATCAATTTTATAGCATCATTCTTTTCCCCCCAAAGTCAGAAATCATGCTCTGTTCTCAAGAACTCCAAGTCATTTATTCACATCAAGTACACCCTAAAGGTACAAAAATTTCCTTCCTACAACATAAAAAGTGAACTTAGGAGGCATGAACAGAAACAAGGACCAATGTTGGACACAATATTCCATAGAACCCAGGCAATGATGTGAACACTGCTATCTATCCAAAGAGGGAAATCTTATGCTCCCAAACAGGACACATTTCTGAGTAAGAAAAATAATGCAGGGTGCCAAACCTCTCTGTAATTCACTTGAGGATGACAAGTGGAGCCCAGATTAAAGGTACTGGAGAAGCAGAACACATATCCAAATACTTTTATCTGTTGGTATGACTAGCAACTAGATTGTGTTTATCTAACTTAGCTCTGGGGTATTTAACGTACAGCAAAGTTATTTCTTTAATAAGAATAAAATTAATTTAACACTGACGCTGTTTTCAAGTTTGCAGATGATTTGAGGATAGATCAAAATTTCACCTCACTTCCCACCCATTTCTTAATGTGCCTTGGACTTGGGGGCTTTCTTGACTCTCCCCTTCTTCCCAAAGCATTTCTGGCAGCCGTAGGCACAACACTGAAAGGCGATGAAGGCCACGGTCAGCACGATGGCCAGGAGGAAGCCAATGACGTCCAAGGAGTGGTACTGGTACCAGGTGAGGTCGTGCGCGGCGGGGCGCAGGTGCGGTGCTCCCTTGTGCTTCATCACAAACTCCACCCAGAACACGGCCAGGTCCACAGGTTCAACGGGACGGTCCTTGTGCAGGTTGGAGAGGTGCATGATATTCTCCTTGTAGCTGAACACAAAACAGTTATGCTAAAACCCGGAACATCCGTAGGAATGTACAACCTTTATGTGTGCTTTATAGCCTCCCATATGGGAATGCCTGATCTTGGACTTCCCAACTTCCAAAAACATGAACCAATTAAGCCTCTGTTTTTATGAATCACCCAATCTCAGGTATTCTGTTTACTGCAGCAGAAAACAGATTAAGGCATCGCACCTGACACTCTTATAGAAATACACATGCATGTGCACAACTTGGGTATGTACACATACACAAACGTTTGTGCGTGCATGTACATACTGTCTATCGTAGGATGAAATCCACCGTTGGCCATCATTTCCTCCCATAAGGCTTTGCTGGGCCTGTTATCAGTCAGCCTGACAGCAGTACATTACACTTCATGCACAGATCATGGTATCTGGTGGCTTTTGTTCTTTGTACAGTTTTCAGGGCCACATTTGGACACATTTGCTTTGCTTTCATTGTAACCCTTTGAACCGTGATATTGCTTAACCCCCACATTTATAACACCTCATAGATAAGAAGCCTCCTGGGTTCCAGCTCTGTGGAAAGTCTTAATCACCTGGTTTGTTTTATCTTCTGGACACTGTGCTTCTTGTAATAGAATATTTCTCTCTTTAGGAACTTATAAATCAGCTGTCTGTTATTGTGACATTTCTTTATAAATTTCTACTAGGGGAAAATAATTTTTAAAAATATTTGTGATGAGTTATATAGAAACTAAAATCTATTTCCAAAAATGAATATTAATAACCCCAAATTATCTAATTTATAAATCTAGATCTCTGTGTATTTGTTATCACATTGGAATATTAACATGGATGCTGGTTTCAATATACAGGTAATATTCCTTGTTACCTTGTCTCTTACCTTTTGTCATTGATGACGGCTTTCAGGGCGTTGGCTAAATCATCAGAAGTCATTTCAACGATATTCAGGGTCACGCCAGCTCCCCGGGTCTCCATGCGTTTTGCATTGTCCATCTGGTCACCAAACAAGGGCATCATCACCATCGGGACACCATTGCATATGCCCTCGTAAATGCCGTGGGCACCAGAGTGTGTGATGAATGCACGGGTCTTGGGGTGACCTGAGGGCACAGCAGGGCAGGACGCTGAGGTCAGGCATGAGTTTCCAGTCTGACCTTATCTAGATCCTGAGAACATTCTGAGGTCACATGTTCTCAGAACTCCTGTAACCCTTGCAAAAGTGACAAAAGGATAAGAAGCAATGTGCAGTATGCTGCACATAGTATTTTCAAACTGAAAGATCTTTTAGAGCCACCTGCCTAAACCATTACCTTGATTTAACCCTGCTTTGACCCACACTTCTAATCCTCCCGACATACCAAGCAGATCATTTTGGGGCAACCACTTGACAAGTATCGTGTTCTTCGCAAGATTTGGTGGTCGAGTTCCGGTGTAGCGCCACAGGACCTTGTAGGGACAAAAGGAACAGTTTAACAAAACAGGGATTTTTTAAATCTGCTCTAGTGGCTGGAAAGGTGAGCGTTCCGAATAATCAGGATGAAGAAACTCCTGCAAGGGCGGAGCCTTAGCGACTGCGCAGGCTTGTGGGGCCCAGCACTGTCCTGTCCCTGAGGCGTGGGCAGGAGGGTGAGCGCCTGGCAAATAGGGGACAAGCGCCCACATGACGCCGTGTGCTTGGGATGTTCCACTTCTCTGCACATCAAGGGAAGTCACGTAATGAAGCAGGTGGACACAGAACTAGACACGCAGAAACGTCTGAAACGAATTCAAGGTCCTAACCAGCAGCTTTGAGGAGAGATGTGCCTATGTTTTTACATGAAAAAAATCTCATGTTTATTTGTTTTAACTAAAATCTCCGTCACACTCTTGAGTCTCTTAGAGAAAATGAGACTGCCAAGTGAAGTCGATCATGGTTTAAGAGTAATTCAGAGTTAAATTGGGACAAAACAAACAAAAAAGATTGGATTAGTAGTTGGGAAGTGGCAGGGAATATCCAAATTATAGTTCCAACTAATAGAATTTATTTAGATATTGGAAGTCTGGGATTAGAACTCCTAAATGAGGAGGATTGAGGAATGGAACAATTCAAATAATGGTTTGGCAATATATAAAAGTATTACTACCAGTTTCACTAGCATGTACGGGGAGATAGGAGGGTGTAACCGGGTGGGATGCGGAGGGAAATTCACCAAGAGCTGTGTGCATGTATATTTGTATCACATTGACCCTCGCTATGATGAATAATGGCAATGCACTAATAAAGCTATCAAAAACAAAAACAAAAGACAGATTGAAGATGGATATGAGAGTCACACGGGATCTTCTTACTGTCTGAGGTATTCTTCCCAAGGCCTCAGCAATCTCCATAGCTTTCTTATCCGGAATCTCTGAGACCATTGATCCCAAAGAGAAAACCACAATTCCATGTTCTCCAGAGGCGTTAATGTAGGCTTCAAATTCCTAGAGCAAGGAGAGAAATTCCCAGTTAATTTTTTCTCATATTCTTTGATGACTATGTACAGTAGTCATCAAACTACTTCCTGAACATCTTCCTCTTAAGAATGTGAATAAAGGTGTGTGTGAAATACAGACAGAAATTTTCAGCTTTTGAGCTCTGTAGCATTTCTCCCTCCCTGACTCCCTGACAAAGGAAGAAGGTTTCTTGCACACAGGGTTGTCTCTGGGATCTCCTTGAGATGCAGAATCAAAGTAATGTGCCAATTTTCTGAAAGAAAAGCAGAGGCACATGCATGCACATGCACAGTGTTAAGGTTTAGACTTAAAAGGTGCCCAGATCTTAATGGTAGACAAGGCAGCCATGTTTAGAGGTGGGTCTTCTCTTCTCTGCCACCCTGAGCTGACAAGCTCTCAGCCCTCTCTGCTCCCTCCATGATACCTGAGGACCTGCAGCCATAGCTCCTGCTAGGAAGCTGGTCTAACATGGACTGGAACCTCCAGAAATGTGAGCAAATAAATGTCTTTTTCCTCGAAGTTCTGTGTGTCAGGTGTGTGAGTCACAGTAGTGAGAATGCTGACTAGAACAGACATACACGCACACACACACACACCACGAGCACTCACACACTGTTGCCATTCCACTTAGAGGAAATAGAGCAATTAATAAATGTGGCAATTCTCCCCAACTGTAAATTATTAATGATCAAATTAGCTCCGAGAGTCTCCTGGATTGTCTCTTATGTTCTCAAAGCAAGTCCAGGGCACTAATGTCATCGTGTGATGTGGGAGGTTGGCCCACACCTGAGGGGTCCCCTGGGACATGGTACATCTGTGCTAAACCTGAACAGTCCTAGAAAAACCATGACCTGACCTTGATCACCCTGCATGTGAGATACAGGACACTCCCCACAGGGCTCAGTATATGTGCTTGAACAGGGGATTCCACCACACTCAACCTGTACTAGCGCTGATCTCAACTCCTCCCTCCCTAGCATCACAGCACACCCTCTTCCCTCCCCCTCCCTCTTTCCTGCAGAGAAACAGCTCACTCCCAGTGCTCTTCTCCACTGAGTGATGGCCAAGGGCTGGCCTACGTTTCCTGGGACCTTTGCTCCAGGCTAATTTCATCTCCTCTGTAAAGGGCAGAGTCTGATCTCTCCTCCTTTCCACCCTCCCACACCCACTCAGCAACCAACAGGATGCAAGTAACACAAATCAAACCCACTATCAAACCCACAGGTCCATAAACACCCACGGTTAGACTAAAGCTCCAAGTTTGCTGTACAGAGATCACAGAGCAAACTAGAGATTGTGCTATCATGGCCAACACCCAGCTCTGTGTCAGCTTTTATGGGGTTCAGTAAAACTGTGACCCACCCCTCCTTGGTCAAACTTCCCCTACACTTTGCTCTGATTTTCACAGTCCCTAGAGTGGCCAAAGAGTGAAGCAACATGTTAACTGAAAATAACCTTTCATTCCCCCCACCGATCGTCCCCTTCCAAAAGAGATGAGAACCCTGCTCCCCCCCAAATAACTTCCCCACAAGGAGCCTACCCCATCCAAGATAAGACCTTTAAAATAGCACCTATGTTTCCTGAGCATTTATTATTTTTATTTCAGGGCTTTCTACTACATTTTCCCTTGCCAAACATCTTTTTTTTTTTTTTTTTT
>PVJS01029198.1:0-24953 GCA_004027185.1 Glis glis
AACACCCACCCAACTATTCATCCACCTCCCACTCTGTCCACCCACCCATCTATCCATTCATCCACTCACCCAACCATCCATTCACCCACCCACCCATCTACCCACCCACCCATCCACTCACCCATCCATCTATCCATCCATCCATCCATCCACCCACCCATCCACCCATCCCTACCCTGAAACACCCACCCATCTATCCACCCATCCTATCCACCACCCATCCACCACCCTATCCATCCATCCATCCATCCATCCATCCATCCATCATCTACCCATCCACTCACCCACCCATCCACTCACCCACTCATCCATCCACTCACCCATCCATCTATCTATCCATCCATCCATCCCTACCCTGAAATACCCACCCAACTATCTGCCCATCCCCCACCCTGCCCATCCATCCATCCACCCATCATCCACCCATTCATCTACCCATCCATTCATCTGCCCATCCATCCATTCATCCACCCATCCCCTACCATGTCCACCCACCCATGCCCCCAATACCCTCCTACCCACCCACCCTACCCCCCACCTATCCATCCGCCCTATTGTGTAGTCTATTCACCCCACCCTGTTTCCCTCTCGCTGCACTCACCTTACTGTCCCCAACCACCCCCAACTCCCTCATCAGCCACTGGAGGCTTCCTGGATGCTCATGAGGCCATTGGTGGCCCTGTGTTAGTAGCAATGGGGGTGGATGGCAGGGCAGCATGAAGGGGCGCCAGCCCTCAAGGCTGCTCTTTGGGAGCAGAGGTCCATGAATAGCCCCTCTCCCCTCCAGAAGCCGTGTCCTTTGGGATGCCCGGGATGGTGTTGAAAAAGTGACTTTGCAACTTGAGCCTCAGCTCCTCCTGCCCACGCGGGGAGGCCCTGCACCCCGGAGACCAGCTGCAGACATGGGGTGGTGTAAGTTAGAGCCCCAGATCATCCATTCCTGAGGCCCTTAGGGGCTGTTTCCAGGGTCTGAGGCAACAAATAGGACCCCCTGCAGGGGGGAAGGTCAGCAGAGGGAGGGGAGCTTTGTGCTGTTTCTGGAACATGTGCTGGGCACGGGCCCAGTTTACCCTGGCACCAGGCACCCTACTTGGCAGCTGAGGAGCGGCTTGGCTGTCGGCGGGCACAGAGGGTCCAGCTCCCCAGCCTCGGCGGGGCCCTGGAGGCCCAGCTCAGACTCCCCACACCATCAGCCCAGCCCGGGCAGGCGCTCCGGATCCGGCTGGGTTTATGGCTCCCCTGGCATCTGTCACCAACAGGCAATTAAAGCATGTTTGTTTAACTTTCTCTAATTATTCATCGGAGTGGTGGAAACATGGAAACGGAGCTGGTGGGGCTGATCCTGTTCCCTGGCTCTGCAACCAGACGAGGCCTGCCAGCCCTGCTCTGGGCCTCAGTTGCCCTTGCTGAGATTCTGAGGATTCCTACGGTCACTTCCTCAGCCCATAGCACCGGGTGCCATGGGATGTGCCCTGGTGTCTAGGACACACGCGGGAACTTGCCAGGAAAAGCTTTATCAATCCATGCATATCGGAAGTTGATGTGCCAGGTAAGCCAGTGGGTGTGCATGTGTGTGTGTGCATTGTGTGAGTGTGTGTGTGAGAGAGAGAGCAAGGGAGTGGGCATGCTGATTGGCATGGTCAGTGGAAAGAGAACTACAGAGACCTGGGTCTACTCTCCCACGAATTGACTGGGTGTCTCCAGAAGCTGTCTCTCTGCACCTCCATTTTCCCATCTGTAAAGGGGGTCTACATCGGATCAGCTCCAAGGCCTCAGGCACATGGTGGTCCCGTCCCCAGAGGCCAGCTCCCTCTGTGAGAGTTCTCAGAGGTAGGTCTACAGACAGGAGCACGTGTGGGGTGATGTCACCAGCAAACCACCCCAACCTGGGCCCCGCTGGAGGAGATTCTTAAAATTGGGGAGACCCTTGACCTCAGCCAAGATTCCTGGGCCCTATTGGGAGACAAACATGCCAAGGAGGTCATGGGGTCAATGCCGTAGGGGTGGGGACAGGGACAAGCCAGTTGGGTTGGTTACAATGGCTCATACTGACCATGGGGAAAAGGAAGTCCAGAGCAGCCTCAGTTTCCCCAATGTGACAGAGGACAGAAGGTAGAAAAGAGTAAGGCTAGGCCCAACTCGTGTAATGTCAGGCCCCATTTGCCCTACTACATGTGGGGTCATCCCCACTCCACTCAAGAGCTCAGGTTTGGACCACACTATTATTTAGTGCCTCCCTCCTTCCCCGTGGTCAGACTGGTCATCTCACCCTCTGCTGGAAACACTGAGCAGCTCCTACCGCCTCCAGGAAAAAGTCCTTGTCATGGCCAGGCTGACTGCTCCTGCCTGCCCTGGTGTCTCACCATCACACCCCAAGCCAGGCTGAGCACCCAGGGAAGCCACGCCCCTTCATCTGGGCCACACCCCCTCTAGCCATGACACCCCCCTCCCATTGGGCCACACCCTTCTCCTTGGACCACACTCCCTTGGCTCGGCCACACCCCTTTAGCCCTGACACACTGCCTCCCATTGGACCATACCCCTCTCACTGAACCACACCCCTTCCTGCTGGGCCACACCCCTCCAGCTGGGCCACACCCCCTTTCACTCAGGTGGTTCCTCTCCAGGAAGGCCATACCACCTGAGCTCTCCCCTGTCTCCAACCTCAGCACCTGCAGTTCCTTCCCCAGGACAGTCCTATTATCTGCCCCCTCTTTTATCTCACAGTTCATGCTCATCCTTGAAAATGCAGCACTGGCCCAGTCAGGGAGATGCTGTGACAAACAGGAAGGTGGCACAGGCCACCAAGGCCATCTCTCAAGAGAGTGGCTGGACCTCCATGATCAAAGTTCCAGGGAGAGGGGGAAACGTCAGGGCTGTGTGCGCATGAGGGCTGCAGTGCTGTGGAGGAGAGGTGTGAGTCCCTAACTGTTTTGACCACCTTCTAACGCACATATGAATTAACCCTGTAATGACTTAGCAGAGCTATCCCAGCACTCTTGCCCCAGGTGGCTCCCCCAAAACTGCAGCAAGGCTCAGCCACGCTGTCTCTGGAAACTGAAAACCATAAGATTCCTCTATGGGGAAACTGAGTCGCCTGGGAGAGGACCTAGAGATGCCCTGACTTTGGGCCCAGCAGAGGCCCTCTCCAGGAAGGCCAGCCTGCCAAGTCCATGGAGTTCCACTCCCAGGAGCTATTCAACAGGTGCAGTCTTAGATGTGGAAGACAAGGACTGAAACAACAAAGGACCAAGGAGGGAAAAAGTAAACTCAAAACAGACAGTGAGTGGATAGAAGGACACTTAAAAATAAATACATTTAAAAAAAACACCCACACCGGGTGTGGTGGCACATGCTTATAATCCCAGTACTTGGGAGGCTGAGGCAGGAGGCTCACAGGTTCACGGCCAGCCTCATCTACTTAGTGAGGCATTCTGCAACTTAGTGAGACCCTGTTTCAAAATAAAGAATAATAAAAAAAATAGGGCTGGGGGTGTAGCTCAGTGGTAGAATGTCCCTGGGTTCAATCCCCAGTACTGTAAAACAAAAAAAAAATCACAACTCTGTTCAGTATCCTTAGAGAGATATAAGATGCTGCATCCCTGGAACCACAGGAGCTGTTTTAAAAAAAACCTTCAGAAACTAAAAATGCACTTTCAGGGGAAAAAAATTAAGCTAACATAAAAGTCAGTAAAAGGATTAGAACGTATGAAAAATTTCTATAAAATTGAAAAAGAAAAAAGGAGAGAAAGAAAGAAAAAAAAAAGAAACTGGAGATTAAAAATAAGAAAATCAGAACAATGTAAGAGATCTAACATCTGATTAATTGGAGGTTCCAGAGAAAGAAACCAGAAAGGATGGAGGGAAGAAAACTATCAAAGAAATTATCGAAAAAGGTACTTAAAATGGAAGGATTTAAATTTGTGAATTGAAAGAACACATAAAAATAACTCATACCAAAAACCACACCATCATAAAATTTCAGAATCCCAGAGATGAGGAGAAAACCCTAACTTCTTCTAGAGATAACAAGGCCTAAGGGAAATGTCAGGAATCAGCAGGGCATTGGATTTCTGAATGGTAATGGTGAAAGATGGACGATAGTGGAGGAAGAGACTTTCAGTCTAATATTCTGTACCCGGCCCAACCATCCCTCAAGGTTTGAGAGTAGAATAAAGGCATTTTTACATATGCATGGCCTCAAAACATTTACTCTCCACATGTTCCCTCTCAGAAAGATGGCAAAAGATGTACTCCACCAAAACAAGGGAGTAAACTAGAGAGAGAAAGACACAAAGCACAAATATGCAAAACCAGGAAGTTCAACATGGGAGAAAGACCAGGGAGTATCCTAAGAGGATAATGAAGACATATCATATGATGACAACTATGTAACAGGCCTGGAGCACAAACAGACCATGTCAGACCACAAGACAGAAAATTCTAGAAGACACAGTACTTGATATGTGTGAACATATTGAACATATCAAGACACAGTACTTGATATGTGTGAAAATTAAACTTCCTTTGAGCCGGGCATGGTGGCACATGCTTGTAATCCCAGTACTTGTGAGGCTGAGACAGGAGGATCACAGGTTTGCGGCCAGCCTCAGCTACTTTAGTGAGGCCTCCACAACTTAGTGAGACCCTGTCTCAAAGAATAAAAAATAGGGCTGGGGGTGTAGCTCGGAGGTAGAATACCCCTGGGTTCAATCCTCAGTGCCAAAAAAACTTCCTTTGGAAAATCTGGGGTAGAGTAGTAATATGCCAAGTGATACACATTCATGACACTGCATAGAAAACTAGGGAAATAAAAAATGAATTATTAACTTCTAAGAAAATAAAAACTCTAAAGTGAGGAAAAATATCTTGGTATATTACCAGAATCAGTGCTAATACTCTATTCTTTGTCTATTGATAGAATCTGCATTGTGATACATTATCTGGGAGGATTGGAAGAGAAGGCATGAGGGATGGGTCAGGAGTTTTTTAAAAATCCAGAATATTAACTGGAAGTGGTGGTGGATGCTTGTAATCCCAGTACTTGGGAGGCTGAGACAGGAGGATCACAGGTTCACAGCCAGTCTCAGCAACTTAGTGAGACCCTCTGCAACATAGTGAGACCCTGTTTCAAAATAAAAAATAAAATAGGACCTGGGGTGTAGCTCGGAGGTAGAATGTCCCTGGTTCAACCCCCAGCACCAAAAAACCCTTCCAGAATATTCCACAGGAAGAGGTAAAAAAATCTATAATATCGAAAAAAACACAATATGCAAATGCAACTTTGCACTGTGGAGATAAGGTCTCCCCAAAAGCTTGATTATAGGAAATGAAAATTCGGGCTATACAGGCATACAGGGATCTCTCTCTCTCTCTCTCTCTCTCTCTCTATTGTAACCCTTGAAGAACTCTCTTTTTCATATACATTATATAATTGAAAACAATTTTTGTTTGGTGCTGGGGATTGAACCCAGAGTCTCATGCATACTGAGCACATGTTCTACCATGGAGTTACACCCACAGCCCTAAGATATAATTATTTTTCATAACTGGTGAAAAAACATGGAGCATACTCATGATGTTATATAAAAATATACAAAATTGCATCTGTATTCAGTTTATAATTATATAAAAGATGGATAGTCAGGGAATTAAAGGAAACATGGAAAAATAAAAATACTTGCAGTGGTAGGATTATGGGTGAGTTTTTTTCCCTTGTTCTTCTAAAATTTCTGGGTGATGTTATATTGTTTTGGCTTCATTTCCTGGTTTAAAAATAGGGTCAACCATCTCTACCTCATTAGGGTTACTGTGCAGGGTGGGGAGAACCCCAGGGAGACAGTTGTCTGTCCTGACCTTGTTTTTTTTTTTCACCTCAGCCCCTGAAATGTAAGGCCAGCTTCTACTGGTGGGTCCCAGGATGCCCTGTGTCCAAGTTCCTGGCTTTGCCCCAATTCTGAGTTCCTGACTTGGTGACCCCTTACTTTGGGGCCACTCCCTGCTCAAGGGAACTTGTGGCTTCTGGTTCTCATTTGCATGAGCCAAGCTTTGGATTCACATATCAACAGGTATACAACAGGCTTTTAATAAATAGCCATGGAATAAATGAAACAGCTACTCCTCGAGGGCCGTTTGCTCATAGTTCTTAGTCTGAACAGGATAGGAGCAGACTTTGGAAGTCATTTACATGAAGGGAAACTGAGGCCCAGAAAGGAAGGGGCTTGGCCAAGAACATGGTCTTGTGGCAGATGAGCCATACTTGCCCCCCAGTCTCCTCCCTCAGCCAATACACAACCATCCACCACAACCCATAGTGTGCTGGGTGTATTAATCATGCCTTCTAACTCTGTTTCTGGTGCTTTGACATCGGGGGCCCTGCTGACCCTGGGAAGACTGCCTCTCCCAGGGCTGGCCAATTCCCAAAGACAGGAACATGCCTCCTGTTTCTAGGGATCTGTGAGTATAAACTTCTTCCTATGACAGTCATTTCCAGGTCAGCAAGTCTTACCATTCCTGATTAAAATGAACCCATGTCAATTGAAGGCCATTACTGGAACTCAGGCTTCACTTCCCATGAAGCCTTGGTGGGCTGGGCTAGGTGCCCTAGTCAGGGCAGCAATTCCCAATGTGATAGAGAGACAAGCTCCCAGACCATGGCTGAGTATGGGCAAAGTCTGTCTATGACTTTTGCACCCTCCCCTGGCCCTAGGGATTCTGTTGACCTGGCTGAATCTATCTTTCTTCTTCTCTATCGCTACTTTCAGCCCTGAGTTCAAGGCTAATGGGTTTTTTTTTTACCATGGTTGAACCATACCCCAAAGCATCTTTCCCTCAATAACCTCTAAAGAGGAATTTTGTAATTATTAAGTTAATTTAGCAAGATCACTGGAATACTGACAGTTTACAAACATCAACCATATTCCTATATAACATGAAAAACAAAAAAATTTAAATGATACCATTTTCAAAAGCATTATAAAGTATGAAACTATCCAGGACTAAATCCACTGAAAACTACAAAACACCACTGAGAGAAATCAAAGAACTAAATAAATAGGAAGATATACTATGTCCATGGATTGTAGGACCCTATTGTAAAGATGTTAATTCTCCTCCAGTTGATTAATAGCTTTAGTGCAATCCCATTCAAAAGCTCAGTAGGCTTTTTTTTTTTTTTTGGTGAAAATGGCAGGTTGATTCCCAAATGTACATGAAAATGTAAAAGTCTAGGAATAGTCAAGGCAATCTTATAGAAGAATAGAATAAAGACTTATATTACTAGAACTGAGAACTATTATAAACTAAAGTAACTAAGACTTATTATCAGTACAAAGAAAGACTCACACTTACAGTCACCAGATTTATGAAAAAGGCAGAAATACAGTACAACAGAGAAAAGCTAGATTTTTCAATAAATGGTGCTGGGTTAAGTGTGCGCCACCACGCCCAGCTCATATGGCAGTTTCTAATGTGGCGGAACACTCTATGGCCCAGCAATTCCATTCCCACATATCCAACAAAAATGAATACATACTTCACCAAAAGGCGTGTACAGTGTTCACAGCAGTATTGTGCATAATACCCCCAAATTATAAATTACCCCAATTTCTCTCTATGGTTGACTAGATACATGAATTGTCCACAAAATGAAATGTCATAGCCTGGTATGGTGGCGCATGCCTGCATTCCCAGTATTTGGGAGGCTGAGACAAGAGGATTGCAGGTTTGTGGCTAGCATCAGCAACTTAGCCAGGTCCTCTGCAACTTAGCGAGACCCTGTTTTAAAATAAAAAATAAAAAAGCCGAGCGTGGTGGCACACAATTGTAATCCCAGTACTTGGGAGGCTGAGACAGGAGGATTTCAGGTTCGTGGCCAGCTTCAGCTACTTAGTGAGGCCCTCTGCAACTTAGTGAGACCCTGTTTCAAAATAAAGAATAAAAAATAGGGCTTGGGGCGTAGTTTGGAGGTAGAATGCCCCTGGGTTCAATTCCCAATACCTCAAAAAACAAATAAATAAATAAAAAATAAAATAGGGCTGGGGGTATAGCTCAGAGGTAGAATGCCCTGGGTTCAATCCCCAGCACCACAAGAAAAAAAGAACAGTCATGCAGTAACAAGAGTAGAAAATCCATGTGTAGCAGTGTGGATACATCTCTCAAACATAATGTTGGAGCCGGGCGTGATGGCGCACGCTTGTAATCCCAGTACTTGGGAGGCTGAGACAGGAGGATCTGGGTTCGCGGCCAGCCTCAGCTACCTAGTGAGGCCCTCTGCAACTTAGTGAGACCGTGTTTCAAAATAAAAATTAAAAAATAGGGTTGGGGGTGTCGCTTGGAGGTAGAATGCCCCTGGGTTCAATCCTCAGTACCACAGAAAACAAAAAACAAACAACAACAACAACAAAAAACACATAATGTTGGATGAAAGATGAGAAACCCAGAAAAGCACACACTGTTTGATTCCATTTATCTGAAGTTCAAAGACAAGTGAGTCTAAGGCATTGGAATTGGGTCAATGGTTACCCTTGGGGAAAGAGGCAGGAAGAGGGTTTCTGGGGTTATGAAAATGTTCTTTCTTGATGCAGTTGCTGGTTATCCTGAGACCATCAGTATGTGACAAACGCATCAAGTAGTTCTCCTAATTGTCCTAAAAGACCAGTCTGACCCTGTCACCTTCCAATGCTTCCCTCTGCTCAGAGGACACACCCACTGCTGCAGGCCACTTGTCATGTTCTGAGCACCTCCTGCTCTTTAGGCCTTTGGCCTTTGCCTTTCTCCCTGTCTGTTCTAGAAACAGCTCCCAACCTACCCCATTGCTTAGCTAATGCCTTCTCGAGCACCCCCTTTTCCAGGAGGCTTTTCTTGATCATCCCAAGAATGTAGACACCCACTTCCCCACTGATTGCCACATGACCTGTACACACCTTACAGTGCTTAGCACCCTGTATAATCTGATTTAGTCCATTTTATGCTGCTATAACAAAATATCTGAGGCTGGGTGATGTATAAAGAACAGAAATTCATTTCCTCTCAGTTATGGAGGCTGGGAAACCCCACATCCAGGATCTGCTGAGGGCCTTCTTGCTGTGTCCTCCATGGTGGAGGCAAGAGGGGCAGACAGACAAAAGGGGGCTGAACTTGACCTTTAATATGGAGGTCACTCTCAAGATAATGAACTCACTCCCTCAATAATGGCATAAATCCATCCACAAGGGAAGAGTCCTCCTGGCCTGATCACCTCTTAAAAGTACCACATCTTAATACTCTTAACATGGCAATTAAACTTCAATGTGAGTTTGGGAGGGGACAAACGTTCAAAACACAACACCATCTTCCCTGTGAGCTCTGAGCTCCTCAAGGGTGGGGCCATGTCTCATTCATTCTTATAGCCTAAAAAAGTAGCTGGGCATGGTGGCACATGCCTGTAGTCCCAGTACTTGGGAGGCTGAGACAGGAGGATCGCAGGTTCGAGGACAGCATCAGCAATTTAGCAAGGCCCTCAGCAACTTCATGAGATCCTGTTTCAAAGTAAAAAATGAAATAGATCTTGTGGTGTAGCTCAGAGGCAGAATGCCCCTGGGTTCAATCTCTGGTACAAAAAAAAAAAATAGTGGGGCAATACCTACACCCCTGCAAAGATGCTCAAGTGTCCTCTTTTTTTTTTCTTGGTCCTGAGGATTGAACCCAGGGGTGATTCTACCTCCGAACTAGACCCCCAGCCCTATGTTATTTTTTTTTTATTTTGAAACTGGATCTTGCCTAATTACCACACACATTGGTCTCCAATCTGCGATTCTCTTGTCTCAGCCTCCCAAGTACAGTCATATGTCCTCTTGGGAAGCTGAATGAGCAGAATTGGGTGGGCATGCCCTTGCTCCTGCCTTCTCTGGCCCCTAGCTCCCTATCTAGCTGTCCTACAGGGTTCCGTGAATGGGCCAGCTGCAGGTCTGAGCAGAGCCTTCCTGCTCAGGCTGCCTGCCGGGGAGCAGCAGGGGAATCCGGCTCGGGCTGTTCTAGAGGGCTGCGCCCCTCTCTGGGAGAAGCCCCGTGCTCTCTGGCTGTTTGGCAGGGACAGCAAAGACAAGGTGGACCAGCTCATCAGGCCAGGGGCTAGAGGTCCCTTACAGGCCTGCCAGCGGGGCGCGGGAGGCTGCAGACCTGTGTACTGGCCGTTTAGGCTCCTCCTGAGGCTCAAGAATGTCAGCCGCAAGTAATGAGACTCAGGGTCAAGATCCCCAAATTGGAAGCACAGGGAAGGCCGGAGAAGAACATGAGGCCCCTAGATGGGCCATTTTGTACAGACCTGAGGGCCTTGGGGGCTGCCTGGGGCTGGGATGTGGATGGAGTTCTCTGCCTTGCTTTTGGGGAAAGCTGTTTGCAGGTGCTCGGGGGCCTGCCTTGGACGACCCCAGAGGACCAGGAGGGAGGCTGGCCTCTCTGCGGCTGTCTGTCCCAGGCACACCCTGGCAGCTCCCTGCTGGAGCTTCCTCCCTGCGGCCCCCACAGCCCCACAGCTGTTTTCCATTCCCATCAAGGCCAGGCAAAGCGGAAGGGGGGCTCACACTGGCAACAGGGACTTGCGGCAGAGATAAGAGAGATGTTTGATGCTCATATATCCTGGCCTGTGTCATCGTGAGAGGGGAGGAAGGGAGGAAACATTCTCTTCCTAATGCAGGAAAACCAAGGGTGGAGGGAGGGCTCATGTGGAGATGCAGGTCAGGACACAGAAAAAGAGAACGGGCACCTCATGTTCAGGAAGGTAGACATCATTTAAAGTATCAAACCTATGCTAATGCACCATGTTTCATGTAAATTTATCAAATTCCTACAATCACTTGATGAAGGAAGGGCCATTATTATCTCCATTTTACAGATGAGAAAAGTGGGCACAGAGAGGTTAAGTAACTTGCCCAATGTCACACAGCTAGTATGTGCTACAGCCTGATTCAAACCCAGGCAGTCTGGGGATGGCAGGTGAGCTCTTAATCACCACACTGGCCTGTGTTAGGAGCTAACCTGCCGGCAGGCTTGAATTCCTAGGGAGCCTGTGCAAGCTGCCCTCCATAACTGCCTCCCTGCCATCTCCAGCCCCGCCCTTAGTGTTTTGACATTGCTACCCCTGAGCAGGCAGGGGGCCCTGGGTGGGGTGCTGCACACCACCTGTGGCCTGGCTTTCCCACAGCCTACTCCCGATGCCAGCGCAGCCCTTGCCCTAGCTACATTCGGGCCCTCGGCTTCTGCAGGAGGAAATGGCAGAAATTGAATTGACACATTTCTTATGGAATGAGATGGGTTCCCCTAGTTAGTTCTATCCTTTGATGTCTAGGGCTGACATAGTCCCTTTGTCCCCAGGTACCAGGTGGTGAGTGGGTCCAACTCAGAAGAAACCCCAGCTGGACGTGGGCATCAGGTGTGGCCACGGGGCAGAGGGGCTGGCACCTGGGCAGGCGTCGCAGGACAGCATCCGAGCTCAGGGCTCAGGGCGCTGCTGCTGGGCAGGGGGCACAGGATGGGAGCAGGAGGGAGACCTGTCCCTATGACCACTTGCCAGAGAGAAAGCATGCAAGAACACGTGAGCGCGTGCGTGTGTGTGTGTGTGTGTGCGTGTGTGTGTACTTCTGTTCCTGACCTGTGGGTAGAGGCTCAGAAACGTTCTCCATTTAAATGGGGCCTGTGGCTGTAGAGCATGTGCACACCTGGCCTCAGCTGGCAGTGTGCGGTGGCCAGGCCCCGCTGATCTGTGGTCCCAATGTCTTACTCTACAAAGGACAGCACAGAGAGGGGAGGGAATTGCCCCACCACAGTGGCAGAGCTGTGACAAATACCCCAGTGACCTCCTCTGGGGAAGGTCAGGGGCCTCCCACTCCACCCACCCCTCCACTGCCTCTCCAGCCAAAGGGACCAACATGGGCACCAGGATTCTGCAGGAGGGGCCGCCAGCTACGGGCAGCTCTCTTATTGTTTTTACAGGCTGCCTCCAAGGCCAGGAAATACGTCTCCTTCTCAGTGAGCATGCGCCTTCAGAGGTTCATGTCAACAAACTCGCTCTGCCCCTATCCGCATCAGCTGGGACACAGTGGACCAGGAGTGGGGTCAGGCATGAAAGTCAGGACCAGTGCTGTGTGTCCTCAGGAAGGAGGCCCTCCCTGGGCCTCCGCCTCCCATTGGTCAGATGCAGGAAGCAACTTGCTCTCAGTCAATAACTAACTGGAGGCAGAAGTCGCATCTGGCCAGGTGTCCATCTTGCTCCCCTCCTTTCCTGTGGGAAAAGGAGCGGGCTTTGCTTCCTGCAAGCAGACAGCAGATCCATCACAGTGGCTCATTCTCGGGCCTCGGGCCTCTGTGAGGCAGCGCAGGCGCTCTGAGCAGGCTGAGGGGCCAGAGGTCCTGCTCCTACCCCAGCTCATCTGCAGCCGATCTGTGGGGCCTCAGTTTCCCTCCACAATAAAATGGGGCCATAAATACTCTGGCCCGGGGGGGGGGACTGTGAGGCCGGGTCCAGACCTCTGTCATCAACCTACAGAGAGTACTGTGGCTTTTGGTCCCCAGTGTTTGCCCAGGGGAATGTGCAGGGGAGGGACAAATTCTCCAGCATTTCTACCAGGTGGAGGCAGCTGCTGCCACGTCCAGAAGCCTGCAGGAGCATCGTGGGGCTGGGAATTGGGGTCCCCTGAGGCAAGCCCATTGACTGCCTGTTAGGGACAGGCAGGGAAGCACAGCTAGGGACAGTTCAGAACAAAGGTCGTCAGGGTCCCCCTGGGCTCCTGGATAGCAGCCTTTGCATTCAGACCGTTCGGAAGAGAAGCTCCTTTGGGAAGAACCTGGCTGCCCCGTGCTCCCAAGCTCAGGGCCCGGGTTGCAGGTCCCCCTTGTGCTGGTCACTCACGGGGGCTCTTGTGTAAAGATTACCCGAGTGTGGGTGGTGTGGGTTGCCCCTGAGTTAAACGCGGTCTCCCCGGCACCCTCCCTTCACCACCAGAAACTGCAGGGCTTTCTGAGCCTGGATTCGGGGTTTGGATTCGTGGTCTTCCTAAGGCCCCTCGGCGTTGATGGCCTTGCCCTTAGCTTTCCTCTTCCATTCTCACTGGCTGTGGAAAAAGACAATACCCGGAGCCGCACGCCCCAGCATCCTTCACGGTCTCCCGGGCCTCACAGTGGTTCTTGGGCATCATCGCCATGGGTATTTTGTTTCCTCCCTTATGGATGATGAAAACGGAGATGTGGAGAGGTCAGGAAGTGGCAAGGGACAGGCACCCGGATCAGAGCCGTTCAACAGCCTGGGCTCTTAACTTTCTCCTGCTTCTAATTGCTTTGGCCACCTGGGAAACGTCAGGAGCAAATGTGCTAGAACCGATTCTCAAGGCAGAGCTTCTGGAAGGGGCGCGTGACTTTCAGGGCCTGGATTCTACACCCGGTGGGGCCGCTGTGACCCTGTCATGGCTGCCTCACCTGCTGGACAGATAACACAGAGACGGGTATAGCTTATCTCCGTGCAGGTGAGTTATAACGGGTGATGGCAGGTCTGTTTGGTTAATATATTTATCTGGGCAAGGTGGCACACGCCTGTAATCCCAGTGCTTGGTGGGGGAGGGGAGGTGCTGAGACAGGAGGATTGCAGGTTAGAAGCCAGCCTCAGCAACTTAGTGAGGCTCTCAGCAACTTAGCGAGACCCTGCTTCCAAATAAAAAATAAAAAGGGCTAGGTGTTGCTCAGAGGTAGAATGCCCATGGGTTCAATTACTAGTATCTCTGTCTCTGTCTCTGTCTCTATCTCTGTCTCTCTCTCTCTCATACACACACACACACAAATATATTTATCATCAAGGCTGGAGCTGCTTTCCCACAGATTGGCCATGCTGGGACAAGTCCCCAGAATCAACGGCATGAGTATGCAAGGTCAAGCCTCCTCCAGGATAAAGTACTTCTTGTCCCTCGGTTGGGGATGCATTTGGGGTCCCCACAGCTAGGGACATTTGGATGTGGGCAGCTTTGCTGCAGTTTGCTCACTGGAGGGATTTCAAGTCTTGTAGGAATATCCCTCAGGACTTGAAGGAGATTTCATCACAACAAAAACAAATGATGGAGCCCCAGCAGCCTTCTGGGGGAGTGAGAATACTGGGGGGGTCACCCCTGCATATGATTATCTTTCAGGGTTCGGTGATTCTACTTCTTCTTTGGGACAGATTTCTGAGGTTCATGTTGTTAATCTGAAATTATTGTTTGATGTGCTTTTACCCTTTCTTCCTCATCCAGAAGGAAATCATCAAAAATCTCCAGGGTCCCCCAAATTGGCAGCTGGCCTCGCCTGAGCCTGAAAGATGACACTGAGTGCAGCTGAGAGGGACGAGCCCCGTCATTCCTGACCCACCTGGACATGTGGCGGCAGCATTGCCATGGCTCTGTGTCACTGGGAAAGAATCCCTCTTTATAGGACTCCAGGCCCAAGGTCAAGGTTCAGGGGTCATGAAGCAAGGCCAGCAGCCTGGTAGCCTCCAGAGCCTGGAGGGGCGCCTGACTGAACCCCATAGGGCTGTGCGGAGCCCTCGCAGCCTTGGACACTGTGGGGCCTCAATCTCCTGTCATCAAGGCATCTGTCATCAAAGCTCAGGAGGAGGCAATGAACTCTAAAGCGGAACAGGTAAAGTCCCTACAATACAGCAAGAGGGATGACTCCTCAGCCGCTGGGCTTTCAGAGGGAAATGGTAGCAAAGTTTTATTGTTTTTGTTTTTGGTACTGGGGATTGAATCCAGGGGCATTCTACCTCTGAGCTACACCTCCAGCCCTATTTTATTTTATTTTTTTATTTTGAAATAGGGTCTCACTAAGTTGTGGAGGACCTTGCTAAGTGGCTGAGGCTAGCCTCAAAACTGCGATCCTCCTGTCTCAGCCTCCCAAGTACTGGGATTACAGGTGTGCACCACCACACCTGGCATCAAGCAGTTTTTAAAGCCACCAAAATTGCTCCTGGGATTCAGATAGGTAACAAATCAAATATATCAAATCCTGATTGGTTACAGGGGGTGGGAGCCTGCAGGGATTAGACACCCCAGGGAGCTGTGTGTGAATGAGATCTACTCTCCCTCTCACAGAGAAGGTGCCTACTTTGAGGCTTGGGGCAGTCTGGGCTCCTCTGCTCAGGAAGCTCAGGGGCTTATCTACTTCCCAGGCACAGCAGAGCAGCTGGCCTGTTCCTGCCTACCATGCCTACTCCCCAGGGGCCACTGTCTGCTGTTCAACTGTCCCCTCCATTCCTACTGGCCAGGAGCAGGTTTGGCTGGACCCCAGACCCTCCTTGCACTCTATGGGGGAAAGCAGGGAAAGAAGAAAACTAAGGCAGGTGGTAGAGATTCCCATACCCTCAGGGTCAAACCTGGACCACACATTTCCCCAGCAGGAGGTGGTTGCCCTGGCAACGGAAGGAGCACTAGATGGGTCCTTCCTCTTACTGAGGATAGAGTTTTTCTTTTAATCGCCTGTATTTTCCAGCCTGAAAGATCACTCAGACACAATCTGGTTCTTTCTTTGAGACACTTTCCCTTTTCTGTCCCCCCTCTGAATGGTTTAAAGCACATTTGAACAACAAAGGCATTTGTATAAGATTTTACAGTGGTTGCCTAATAGTTTAAAGCTTAGTCATGCCTCTGGGCCATGCCCCAACCAGCTGTGTGATTCTGGGGAAGTCTCTTAATTCTCTGAACCTCAGTTGCTTTGCTCATAAGACAAGGTTAATCCGTGCCTTTCTGGTCAGAGAACACAGGATCAGACGGCATGTCCGAGAAAGGATAGTTGTTATTTGTACTCTGATATTAAAAGTAAATCCTCACACAGTCGTAAAACAGGAAGGATCTTAGTGTCAAAGCCCTTGCTTTTTTTAAAGATTAGAAAACAGACCTGGATGGTAAGTGGCTCATGGCCACAGTCACACATTTGAGTGGTGGTCGACAGGGGCCTAAAACCCAGTCCACCCTCCTGGGTTGACCTCATTACTCCTCCTCAGGAATTTACACCATAATGAGAATGAGTCCTTAAAGTACCATCAAGAGCACAACACTGTATAAATCACTCCCCTGTCCACTTCTCCCAGACAGTCTGAGAAGGTAATCTTGTCCCTACAATTAAAGCAGAGAGAGAGAGAGAGAGATGGTCCACCCCAGAAAAGGTAAGAAAGAGGGATCCAGAAACACCAGCCTTCCTCGATCAGAGGCGTCTGTGTACAGGTTCAAGGAAAGGGACAGAGTGGGGTTACTGGGTTGGGGCTCCTGCCGGCATTGTTGTTCAGCACCCAGATACTGGTCTGAGGCGACAGGGTTCTGGCCATGGACAGGGCTGGCATCCACACTGGTCCTGCCCCAGGCTTCTGGGATCCCAGCTGGACTCACCAAGTGGCAGTGGGGGAAGGTGCAGGCCAGAGCAAAGCCTTTGCAGGGGAGGCGGAAGCAGCCGGGGCGCCTCGGTGTCTGAGGGCTGCGCTCGTCCACAGCTGGGCTGGAGTGTGAGGGGACCCCAAAGGGAGCCCGCATCTTTTCTCTTCAGCCTCTCGGATCTTTAAGGACATGGTGGCAGGGCTGGGGCTGGGGCTGCGGATTCTCTTGAGGAAGGGTCTATCCAAGTGCAAGGGAAGGGCGAGCCAGTTAGGTTACCCCACGTCCCCTTGTCCCCTTCTCTTTCCTGCCAGCTCTGCAGAGGCACATCTGACTGCCCGGAAGGGGACCCTGACACGGGGAAGCAGAGTGGCTCTGGGGTGGGACCCAAACAGCTCTGCTTGCTGGCCAGTGTTCACTGGCCCCTGCTCTCTAGGTCAGTCTGGGCCACATCTTGAAGGCCAACGGGAGTCAGGATGAGCCTCCCTAATGAAGGCTGCCTCCTTCAATACCCCCCTCCCCGACCCGGTAACCCAGGGCCGGGAGAGGCCCAAGATGGCAACAGCTCTGCCAATCCGGTGAGTGTGAAACAGTATCTCCCTGTGGCTCCAATTCACATTTCCCACACTACGAATGAAGCTGAACATCTTTTCACAGGTTGTGAGCCATTTCTGTTTCCCTCGTCTGTGAAATGCCCATTTGTATCCTTGATCCATTTTTCTATTAAATTATTCTTTTTCATATTGATTCCTAGGGATTCGTGTGTGTGTGTGTGTATGTGTGTGTGTGTGTGTGTGTGTACAAGCACGCGCATGTGGTACTGGGGATTGAACATTCTGCCTCCGAGCTATACCCCCAGGCCTTTTTATTTTTTGTTTTTAAAACAAGGTCTCACTAGGTTGCTGAGAATCTCACTATGTTACTGAGGCTGTCCTCAAACCTGCGATCCTCCTGCCTCAGTTTCCCAAGTACTGGATTATAGGCATGCACCACCGTGCCAGCTGTTTCCCAGGTTTCTGCATTTCAGATACCAACCTGTAACCAATTTGATGCTTTGCAAATATCTCCTCTCAGTCTCTGGCTATGTTTTCACGTTGGTAACACTGCCTTTTGTCGTAGGGAAGTTTTCCAATCAATTTATATTTTATTCCTTTAACTGGAGGTAGTGTACAGGTTGGGACCTGCCGGGCCGCTAGCAGTACTGAATACAAGTCATGCCAGCTACCTCCAAATCCCAGTTCTGACTTTAAAAGGAAGTGTCTAATGTCTCAAAGTGCGATGTTTGCTGTGAGACGCAGCAGCCGGGATCTGCGCTCCAGGCAGTTTCTTTCTCTTCCTAGTTTGCCAAGAGTTTTTATCATGAGTAGGTGTTGAATTTTACCAAATGCTATTCTCTTCTAATCTGTTAATGAGATGAGTCACATGAATAGATTTTCTAAAGAATCCTGCTTGGCTACGACCTTTGACTTTTATTGTGTACTGCTGGATTTGAATGTTTATTTTTTCCCTGAATTACTGATAGCTCCCATCAGAGCTCATATATTGTAGTCCCAGAGGCTGGGTAAATTTGAGCCCTGAACCTATGGAAGGCAGAGGCTGTGGCTCTGATTCCTCAGACTTATTTTTCCTCACCCAAGGTCCAGACAAAGGGACGAGCTGCCTCGTTGCTTCTGGGGCCAGGGGTGGACATTTCCCAAGTTGTCTCTTTTTGCCAAGTCTCAGCTCTACCTGTTTGTGACAGAGTCCGAGCCCCGCCTCTGTACTGGCTCAAGTGTAAACCATGGTCTGAGGTTCTGGAGCCTCATGTCCCCACTCCACCCCCACACTCCCACGGTGACAGTAGTGGTGACAGTAGCAGCAGCAGCAGCAGCAAGACCTTCTGCTTCCTTAGGTTCTGGGGCCTGGCCCTGGAACACATTCTTGCCTTATGAATTCAGCTGTGTATGTATTTTAAGTAATTCTTGCATTATTATATCATTCATTTCTAGATATTTATAGTAGGAAGGCTTTGAGGTTATTTGAGTCCACAGTCTTGGCAGAACTGGACCTCAGCCAACCTGAGGCCCTCCATTTGTCTGGTGAGGGCCACTTCCTGTGAGGTTGCCAGTTATATGAATACTATTGCCCTGGTTTGGGTGTGTTCCCCAGAATTCCCTTGTTGGCAAATTAATCCCCAATTTTACATGTTAATGGAATTTGGAGGTGGGGCCTTTGGGAGGCATTAGGGTTAGATGAGGTCATGAGGAAAGAGCTGGCAGGCTTGTTCTGTCTCGCCATGAGATGCCTTCCGCTATGTTTTGACACAGCAAGAGGCACCGCCAGATGTTGGCACCTTGCTATTGAACGTCCCAGTCCCCTGAACTAGGAGCTGATAGGTAAACCTCCATTCTTTATAAATTACCCAGTGTGTGGTATTCAGTTATAGGAACAGAAAACAGACTAAGCTAACCATCAACCATACTGGCCAGACCGAAGGGGACAATCTAATGTCTTGGGACTAAGGATGTTCTTGTCCATATGTAGCTCTTGGAGATTACCATGGCCAGGGACCAGCAAGCCTGGACTGTCTTTTGTGTGTATGTGTGTGTGTGTGTGTGTGTGTGTGTGTGTGGCTACTGGGGATCAAACCCAGGGACATTTTACCTCTGAGCTACACCCCCAGCCCTATTTTGTTTTTTATTTTGAAACAGAGTCTCACTAAATTGCGGGGGGCCTCAGTAAGTTGCTGAGGCTGGCCGCAAACCTGTGATCCTCCTGTCTTAGCCTCCCAAGTACTGGGCTTACAGGCATGTACCACTACACCTGGCTCCTGGATGTCTTTTCTTAGGAACTTGGAATGGCTCAGCTCCTGGCCAGGTAGGCCACCTTCACCCTTGAGAGCTCAAAATCTGCTTAGGAATTCAGCTCATAGCCCTCACATGAGTACCCAGGGGGTCCAGCTCTGCCCTGCTATCCCCATCGCCAGGGACTCTCCAGTGCTGTCCACTGAGTGGGCTTTGCTTTCCCAAGTTGAAAACTTCCAAAGGGTTCCACAGAGCTGGGCCAGGGGGCATGGAGAGGCCCCTGCTACGTGCAACCATCTGGCATCGATCTGGACTCAGACAGGAACTCTAGTAAAAACAGTGAGATGCTGAGGTGTCTTGATGTGTGCCCCCCAGTGCACATACGTGAACCCTCCTGTGCAGCCAGCTCAGGAGAGCCCCCAATGCTGCAAAAGGCCCTGGGCTGCCGGGGAGTCTCCCTCTCTGCGTCATCCCCTTGCCACTAGCCCGGCCTGGAGCTTTCTGAGGTTGGGAATGGGCCTGCCCTGGACCTCAGCAGTCCCAGCCTTCATCTAGCAGCAAGCAGCAATGACCCCAGCCAGGCTGGACCCCTGTTAGCAAGTTCACTGGCCTCAGTGAGATGCCATCGCTCTCCATTCAAGGAAGGAGGACATCAGTACACATTTGGACCCCATCAGCCAGGCCCGGGAGATCCAGTAGCATGCTGGGCCAGGCTTGTTCTCTTCCAAGAACTCGTGCTTGGAGGACAGTTGACAACACTCAGAATGTTCCCTTTGACCCAACACAGACTGTTGGGACACTGTCCCAAGCATCTTTATTTAATAGTCAGGGAAACCGAGGTGTGGAGAGGGTTAGTGTACACTAGCAGTGAGACAAGATGAAAATGTTCTCGCTACTCCAGTTCCAGGGCTCTTTCTGCTCCAGGCCACCCCCCTCCAGGGACAGAAAAAGCTGCCAGAAGCCTCAAGAGGGAAGATGCAGAAGCCCCAGGCACGCGCCTCTCGATGTGAGCATGTGTGTGCATGCTTGAGTGTGTGTGCGCACGTGTGTGTAAATGTGTCACATTCCTGGTGGTCCCAGCACACATACCCACGTGTGTACGTGTTTACACAGGCTGTGTTTGCAAGTGCCTGTGTTCACATGCCATTTGTACACTGTCCTCCCACATACCCCAGTCACAGTCGAGCAATGGCATCAAAGGACTGGGGGCCCACATTGAGAGGTTGGGGGGTCCCTGGGGACTGTGAGGACCCTGCCTCCCCTTGATGCTCCAGGCAGAGCAGGGCTCTTGCCATGCACAGCACCACTTGTTTATAAGAAGGCTATGGCCCCACCCCTGTGATGACACTTGGGGGCTCTGAGCTTGATCAGAGACTGCAGGACCCAGGCCAGATGCAAATGCAAGGAGCAGCCAAAGCACCGCTTACTCTCTCTGAGAAAAAAAAAGGGAAGCTTCTTACCCCAATCACGGAGGAGGAACTAGAGGCTCAGAGAGGAGATGAGGGTTGGCCAAGATGACCCAGCTGATGTGTGATATTAGCCAGGCCTCCAACCCGGCTGGCCTGACTCCCATTCAAGAGCTCCTTCCTCCAAACCGCACTGGCTCCCCAGGGCTGGGGGGGGGGGTCAGCCAGAGAGCACCTCTGGCCTGGACTAGCCATCTCTGCGGGACACAGACCCCCAAAGGACTCCCACAAAAGCAAGCTAATCAAGGAAGTCAGAGAGCCCTGCCGCTCTGAGCCCGTGAGGGGGACATACCCCCAAGCTTTATGACCTGATGATAGAAGCAGCCTTGGGGAGCAGCTTCAAGTGAGAAATGGCCGCCTCCAGCATGTGCCCCGGGACAGCTGCCTCCAGCTCACTGGAGCTGATGAGTTCTTGAAGACCCAGCAGCCAGAAGCGCAGCTGGGGCTCCCAGCAGCTCCAACAGCTGCAGAAACTCAGCGGTCGGGGCCCTGGGGGGTGTGGGAAGGACAGAGGATCAGGCCGGTCCATGAGTCTCCACCCACTACCCAGGCGATGAGATTGGTTATTACAAGGTGCTCCTGGCTGAGTATAGGGGGTGGACAGGGTCCATGTTCATAAATGAGTGGCTTGCCCCTGCCTTCTGGACACACAGTAGGTTCTTGGCACACACTGGGTGCTTTGTAACAACTTGCTGCCTTTGGAAGACTTTACCCAGCTCTGCACGTAGGTGACACCGAATTCTGAAGGCACTGCCTACGAGGAGCAAAATCCTCTTTCTCCCAGCCACAGCACACCAGAGGCAGATGACCCTGCTATCTCCCAGGCCTACACCTGACCCCGAGGGATGGGGCAGCTGCAGGGGGCTAGCCCAGCTTGGGAAGACCAACAGCATCTAATATTCAGTCTGACATCATCTGGCTACAGTTCCCAGAGGCTAAAATTAGGCAGAGGAAATTTAGGATGCTGCTTTAGATGTCCAAAGAAAACAGGGGTGAGGGCCAGAAAAATGGATCATGAAAGAATTTTGGTGACTCAGTCCCAGCTGGGGAGAACAGGCAGAAGCTCCACTTATGGGAAGAGGCAGGGGAAGCGTTTCTCTCTTCACTACAAAGGGAAACCCAAGCTTCTGAGCCCAACACATTCCCACCAGGCGGTTCTTGGTTCAGCCCATTTCCCAGATGGACCAGAGAGATGCTGGGCTTTGCCCACGGTTGGCTAGAAGCCAGCTGAGCTCTATCTTGAGTCCGTCCTCCCCCAGTTTCTTCCTTTCTCAACAGAGGGGGAAGCCGGGCGTGGTGGCGCAGCCTGTAATCCCAGTAGTTGGGAAGCTGAGACAGGAGAACTGCAGGTTCAAGACCAGCCTCAGCAACTTAGCAAGACTCTCAGCAACCTAATGAGACTGTTTCAAAACAACAACAAAAACAAAAATAGAATGCCCCTGTGTTCAATCCCCAGTACCATAAGGGAATAAAAAAAGAGGTAGAGAGTCCTGAAAGGCCTGTTGCTCCATATGAATTAAGTGTGTCTGCCTCCAAGGTCCGGCTGAGAAAGTGCTAGGCCACTCTGGTGGGCAGGCAGGTACCTGGAAATTTGAAAAGTGACCCCTACCACACCTGAAGTGAGGCCCAACAAAGATTAGCGGTTTCTCCTCCTACCATCTGAGAGAAAACACCTAAGATCGGGAAATCCTCTAAGGGTCTCTGTAAGCAAGATTCTCTGTGCCTGGACATATTTTAGAAGAGAGGGTCCACAGTTTCATCTGATTCTCAGAGAGGGGGCAACCTAATATCATTGTCTTATCAAGCTCAATTCTCCTTTTACAGATTAAAAAAAAAACAAAACCCGAGGCCCAGAGAGGTGGGGTTATATGTCCAAAGATACAGAGCAAGAGTGTCAAGACCGGGTCAGGCTCCTGTGCAAGCTCTGCACTTCCCCTCACCCAGCATACTCATGCCGCTAAGGTGGCTAAGGACAACTTAGTACACACAAATTGGCCGGACATGTTGACACACTTGAACAAGCAGGCAGAAAGATGGAGAGGAGGAAATAGGGTAGAAAAGTAAAAAAGTCAGGGTTAAATCAGTGTACAAAAAGTATAACTGGGAGAGACTCCTCAATCGTCAACCATCAGATGCAAATGGGGCTCCAGGCTTCCGAGAAGGTAAAGCAAAGAATCGCCATGTCTCTAGGACAGGAACCTCCAGAGGAAATGGAACTTTCACCTCTGGCAAGGGTCTGAGTTTCTTCACAGGGAAAACCTTCAGTCTCAGGCCTACCTGTCCTTTCAAAGAGGCACCATTTTCGGTTTGAAATGTTGTCACTTCTGGCTTAAAATGGCGCCACTTCTAGTTTAAAACAGAAACTTTTCATTCCCAGGCATACATTTCCTTTCTAAACGGCACACTTCCGGTTTGAAATGGCCCCACTTCCGGCTTGAATCTCACATGGAATTATTATATAACTCGGCAATTCTACACACACACACACACACACACACACACACACACACACATATATATATATATATATATATATATATATATGGCTTGAAAATACACGTTCAAGCCACCATATGCACACACATGCTCCTTGTTCCCCAAAAGAAGACTGAGTGAGGAGACTACGTGTCCTCAGCCCCACCCTGGCAGATTCACTTCAGTCAGCGCCCTCACCTGTCATGTGGGGGTCACTCTACCACCCTCACATGGCTGTGGTGAGAATTACAGGGATGACTGGAAGTCATCTTCAGGACCACAGCATTCCCAGCACATCACCCAGTGTTCCCATAATCCTGGCAACACAGCAGATACTCAGGCCCAGTTCTGGGATTTCATTTCTCACTTATTGGGCAAATGCCTTTAGAGTTGTGGAACAAATAATCAGGATAGTGGGTAGAGGATAGCTTCTTCCCCCTACAGAACAGCAGGTTGAAAATCTAACTCCAATACCAGGGCTCCGGGGAGAATTAGCTGTAGGCAGCTGTGAAGTCCCTGATGATTTTCCACAGCTAAACTAAAGGAAAGGGGAAATGTGGTCTTTGCAGAAGCCAGAGGAATCAGTAGGGAGTGTGAGAAAGGAAGGGATAATCCCTACCCTACCATGCAAAGCAACTCAGAACTGGTCTGACCATGATAATTGCAACTCAGAGCATGGAGACTTTGAGGCTCAAAATCAACAGCCTTGATGCTGAGTAAACCCAAGCCTTTCATTTCCCAAACAAGCAAATGGAGGTCCAGAGAGGGGAAGGGCCTCCCTACAGCACACACTGGGATGAGACTGAACCCGAGCAAGAATCCAGGCTTTGAACATAAACCAGAACCCTCTATCCATGGCCAACTGATTTTTAATAAGATGCCAAGACCATTCATGGGGAAGGAATAGTCTCTTCAACAACTGGTGCTGGGACAACAGGATATCCACATGCAAAGGAATGATGTTGAACCCTACCTCACCCTATATAAAATATCAACTAAAAATGCATTAACAAAATAATTATATGTGTTCAACCATAAAACTCTAAGAAGAAAACACAGGGACAAATATTAACAACCTTGGATTTAGCAATGAATTCTTCTGTATGACACCAAAAGCACAAGCAACAGCAAAAAAATAGCTAAATTGGACTTCACCAAAATTAAAAACTTTTGTACAGCAAAGGACATTATCAAGAAAGTAAAAAGACAAGCTACAGAATGGGAGAAAATATTTGTAAATGACATGTCTGATAAAAGTTTAATATCCAGACTATATCTTTTTTTTTTTTTTTGCGGTACCGGGGATTGAACCCAGGGGCGTTCTACCTCCGCGCTACACCCCCGGCCCTATTTTTTTATACTTTATTTTGAAACTGGGTCTCACGAAGTTGCAGAGGGCCTCGTCTCTGCCTCCCAAAGTACTGGGATTACAAGCGTGCACCACCACGCCCGGCCAGACTATATCTTTTAACAAAAATGCAGACAGCCCAAATTTCAAAAGGAATAAAAGACTTGCGCAGACATTTCTCCAAACAAGATATACAGATGACCAACAAACACATGAAAAGATACTCAACACAAATGAAAAAAAAATCAATATCACAATGAGATACTACCTTACATTCACTAGGGTGACTAGAATTAAGCCAAAACAATACAAAAAAAAAAAACAACAAAATAACAAGTGTTGGTGAGGATGTGGAGAAATTGGAATGCTTGTTATACATTGGTGGTAGGAATGCAAAATGGTGCTATGGCAAACACTATGGTGGTGCCTCAAAAAGTTAAACAGAATTACTATATAATGCCGGGCGTGGTGGCGCATGCTTGTAATCCCAGTACTTTGGGAGGCGGAGACCGGAGGATCC
>PVJS01029199.1:0-24955 GCA_004027185.1 Glis glis
ACCAAACTGATACTCATTGTGATGTGAGACTACAATGCACCAATAAAAACATGAAAAAAAAAAAAAAAAAAAAAAAAAAAAAAAAAAAAAAAAGAATTAATTAATTTTCAAAAATTTCTATGTTCAATAAAAAGGCATAGAAAGAGTAAGAGTCTACTGACTGTTTCAGAGCCCTCTGATGCGATCTTCTTAAATCGCTCAATTTCATTATCTTTCTGTAAGTTACTGGAGATCAGTGCTTTCAGCTGTATTTCTAAAGCTGCCACCAGTTGATCCCGTTCTTCTCTCCACTTTTGAAGGTCACTGTTTTTCTCCGCTAGCTGTGCCGTCAGTATTTCCTAACCAATAAATAGAGAAAATATTAAAGTAAACCACATGAGGAATCTAAGAATGTTTAGGAAATTTTATTATACATAACACCATAAATACTGCTATGAACAACACATAACAAAACTATGTCAAGTGTAGATAAAATATTTACCTATAAAAGAAAATACACAACACATTAAATGTAAGCATGTTATATCTATCCCTATTCTAACTCATTCAAAATATCAGCTTATTGGACATTTCTTTCAATAAACAATTATAGCTACAGCTTTTAAACTAATACCAGCATTTCCACCAATACTGGTATATGAAAGGATAAAATTACAGTAAAACAAATGACAAATCTTAACAACAAATGATAAAAAACAGTATCATTTACAATGGGTTCAAAGATCATGAAATTTCTTTTTTTTTTTTTTTGTGGTACCAGGGATTGAACCCAGGGGCGTTCTACCTCCGAGCTACACCCCTGGCCCTATTTTTTTTATACTTTATTTTGAAACCGGGTCTCACGAAGTTGCGGAGGGCCTCACTAAGTAGCTGAGGCTGGCCGCGAACCCGGATCCTCCAGTCTCCGCCTCCCAAAGTACTGGGATTACAAGCGTGCGCCACCATGCCCGGCATTGAAATATTTTTTTAACAGAAGCAAAGCAAGCCTATTTAGACCAAGCAACACAAAGAGCACAGAGCACAGCACACCCATGCCTTCAGATAGGGCTTCCCCACGACAAGAGGGCTCCTGCTTGTGTGTGGTACTGAGGACTGAACCCAAGGGCACTCTATCTCCACACTACCAGCCCGATTTTATTTTTATTTTTTAAGAAGTGTCTTGCAGCCAGGCATGGTGGTGCACGCTTGTAATCCAAGTACTTAGGAGGCTGAGACAGGAGGATTGCAGGTTCGTGGCCAGCCTCAGCAACTTAGTGAGGTCCACCGCAATTTAGTGAGACCCTGTTTCAAAATAAAGAATAAAAATAGGACTGGGGATGTAGTTCAGAGGTCGACTGCCCCTGGGTTCAATCCCGGAAGGAAGGAAGGAAGGAAGGAAGGAAGGAAGGAAGGAAGGAAGGAAGGAAAAGTCTTGCTAAGTTACAGTGTGCTGGCCTCAAAACTGCAATCCTCCTGTTCTAGGATTACAGGTGTGTGTCATTGTGACTGGGTGGCGTCTGCTGTTTGAATACTATACATGGTGCACAAATACACCACTGAGGGTCTTGAGGGCTGCTGGTGCACTTTTGTTTGACTTTCTAGCTATGTCCACTGGCCCAAGGACTTGGCCAGGCCCCTGCTCTGTGCTCCCTTTCCACTTCAGTCCAGGGTCAAAACAAAGACCTGCAAAACAGACTCTCCTCAGCCTTACAATCAGGGGCAAAGTGACCACTGGTTCTCTGCAGGACAGGGCATCTATAACTATTCTGAGGGGGGAAAAAATTAGTACATTAAGGGGGAAAAAGCATGACTTCTGGAGTAGACTACAGGCATACGCTAGAGATTTAAACTGAGAATTTCTGCCCATAAAAGACTTATTTTCATAAAAATTGGCCAACTTTGTCCAATATTCAATGTTAAGAGTATTTTCAAAGCCAGGGGGTAAAAATACAGGGAGAAAAGTATCCTTAACTTATTGAAAAATAACATTCTTGTTTTTATAAAAAAGTTTGGCTATCAGTCAAATTCTATCATAAACAAAGTAAATGCCAACAGATAACAATACAATACTGCCAAGTTACTACTATTATAGAGAACTACTTTTTCATTTAAATATAATATTTATTTGTTGCTCAACAGTCTTCTTGGGATCACTGATGACTTTTAAGTTTTTTTCTGATTGGCAATATAGTGTGTCAAATAGACTAACTGTCAATTAAAACAAGAAGGAAAAAAAACAGGCTAAGATAGAATCATTATAAGATGTAAAGAAGCCAGGCATGGTGGCACACACCTGTAATCTCAGTACCTGGGAGGCTGGGACAGGAGAATAGCAGGTTTGAGGCCAGCCTCAGCAACTGAGCTACACCATGTTTCAAGATAGAACAGGGCTGGGGGTGTAGCTCAGAGGTAGAACGTCCCTGAGTTCACTCCCCAGGGTCCTCCCCTCCCCAAAAAAAGATGTAAAGACATAAGCCAATATAAAACTATCATTTCTATCTAGAAACTATTCAGTTGACTTAAAAAAGCTCTGACAAAACTGGCTTCTGAGGAGAAATGCACACAATATATTATAATCTACAGTTCAAAATGCACAAAGTTTTAAAATATTGCAGGGAAAACTCTGTAGCAGTCAAAAGGAAGAGACTTTTAAGTTCAGTATCTAATACTGAGAAACAATCAGGCATTTTCCCAACTTATTGAACCAACAGAAGTTAGAACAACAACATAAGTGAATGTCAAGGCCAGATGTGGTGATACACACCTATAATCCCAGCCACTTTGGAGGCTGAGGCAAGAAGATCACAAGTTTGAGGCCAACTTGGGCAATTTAGTGAGATGGGACTATAGCTCAATGACAGACCATTTGTCTAGAATGTAAAAAGGCCCTGGGTTCAATCCCCAGTACTGCGAAAGAAAAGAAAAAGGAATATAAAAGAATGCCAAGATAAACTGAGACAGAAAAGTTATCTTAGGAAGCCTGCCTTAAAAAATACAAAAACAAATCAGCCAACCATGGAGAGACTAGTAACATCCCAAGAATAAATCTAACAAACCAAGGAAAGGAGGTGAAGCACATCAAAGATATAATTGGTACCAACCACTTCATTTTGTTGCTTTAAACAACGCTCCCTGTCTTCAGCATATTTTTTCATCTCTTTGTTTCGTAGATTCTCAGCTTCTTTTGCTTGAGTGATAAGCATCATTTTTTCTTCTAACCATTTCTTTCTATCATCGTTATATTTCTGTTCAGATTCCTTTAAGTATAAAATGGTACAAGTACTATAAATCTGTTCTTACAACATTTTCATGCAATCCATTCACTATTCATCCTTGGGAAAAAACTCAGTGTCTCTCTTTAAATAACGACAAGATAAGTTTATTTCAGATTATAAAAAGAAACATTAGATGGTTTGTGCTCCTTTAAAAACTATAATTTGCTATAAAGTCCATTTAAAGACTTTATTAGTGCTCTTAAAAAGAAATAATGTAAGTTTCTGAAAGAGTTATAGTGATTCAAGTCTTCCTAAATGCCAGGGGAATAAAAGTGTGGTGGTCACTTCTAATTGTATGGTTCCAAAAATAAAACATTACAGAGTATAGGATGCCAAATAAAGAATAATTTGTTCAACAGGAGATTTGTTAAAGGAACATTCAGAACAGCTGGACAGAGAATATTGATCAGTGATTTTAACAGGTATCTAATTTTATATATTCAAGATCCAAGTAAGCTCCATTTGAAACAAAAACAATATACCACTTTAAAAATGTCTAGAACAGGTGACACATGTACTTCCTGTAATCCCAGTATGTGGGAGGCTGGGACAGGAGGATTTCAAGTTTGAGGCCAGTCTCAGCAATTTAGTGAGGCCCTCAGCAACCTAGACAGGCCCTGTTTCAAAAAAAAAAATAGGGCTGGGAGTGAAACTCAGAGGTAGAATAGCCCTGGGTTCAATCCTCAGAACCATTAGAAAAAGATAAAAACTCTAAAACCACGAACCATGAACTATGGCAGTCCATTCCAAGATTAGAACATTTATAAACTAAGATATGGGATTACATCATCTCAAAATAATACAAAATACACCAATACGAAACATTCTTTTTTTTCAGTACTGGGAATTAAACCCATGGCCATTCTACCTCTGAGTAATACCCCCAGCCCTTTTCCCTTTTTATTTTTTTACTTTGAAACAGAGACTCACTAAATTGCTGAGGGTCTCTCTAAAGTTGCTAAGACTGGCCTCAAATCTGCAATCCTTGTGTAATCCCAAGTACTGGGATTATAGGCATGAGCCACCAGGCTTGGGTAATATGAACATTCTTAATACAGTTGATGTAATGTTTTTCATAATAGTGTACATGATAAATCCTATGGGAAAAGACATTTACCCCATATTTTACTATACACAGCACATTAAAGCTGAACAAGAAAAAGTATGTATATAAACACAAAGTAGAATATCCTCTATATAATATGGTTTCATATGTATGCCAGTGTTCAGATATATAAGCCTATTCCAATTTAATGATTAAGCTTTGAAAAGATTAACCGTAATCAAATAATTCTCCTGACGATCATCTCCATAGCAGTATTTGCTAAGAAATTTAAGTAGAAAAATGGGTACAAAGATATTAGAAGTGGTGACTCAAAAATTAAATATGTAAAATATAAAACTGAAGATCCAATCACTGCATTTTCATTGGTACTTAATAGCTTGTATCTTGGTAATTTTTCTTTTTTTTGCAGTACCGGGGATTGAACCCAGGGGCCTTCTACCTCCGTGCTACACCCCCAGCCCTATTTTTTATACTTTATTTTGAAACCGGGTCTCACGAAGTTGCGGAGGGCCTCACTAAGTAGAGAGAGAGCTGAGGCTGGCCGTGAACCGGGATCCTCCAGTCTCCGCCTCCCAAAGTACTGGGATTACAAGCGTGCGCCACCACGCCCAGCCTATCTTGGTAATTTTTTCTCCATGTTATTTCAATGTGCACTAAAAAGTTACATCTAAACATTAACACTTCCCAGGTATTATTTCACCCATATCCAAATTAATTAAAAAATATAAAACAATGAATTCTCCAGTTAGATATAATGAAAAGCTACACAGATAAAAATCATACCTGTAACTCATTGTGAAGCTTACTGAGCTTTCTACTGAGCATGTCTGTGTTATCCTCAAGTTCTTTATTTGACTTCTGATTATTTTTGGTTTCTAGGTCTCTGCATTTTTCCTTCCATTTTTCCAATTCTGATTTGAAGACACAAAATTATTTTTAAATGCATATGCAAAAGTAATACCATGTAGAGATATATGTGACATGGGATACAGACAAAAATTAGCAAAGCCCAGAACATACACCAATATGAAACTGAGACTATTTCTTTTTTCCTTTCCTTTCCTTTCCTTCCCTCCTTCTCCTTCCCCTTCCCCTTCCTCCCTCCCTCTCTTTCTCTCTCTCTCCCTCCCTCTCTCATTGTGATACTAGGGATTGAACCCAGAAGTGTTCTACCACTGAGCTACACACCCAGCCCTTTTTATTTATTTTGAAAGAGGTTTTTTTTTTCAGTACTGGGAATAAACCCATGGGCATTCTACCTCTGAGTACCATCCCCAGCTCTTTTCCCTTTTTATTTTTTTACTTTGAAACAGGGACTCACTAAATTGCTGAGGGTCTCTTTAAAGTTACTATGTGCTGACCTTAACCTGCAATCTTCCTCTCAGCCTCCCAAGTACTGAGATTACAGGAGTGTACCATCACTCCTGAGGAAACTATTTCTATCGCTCCTGTGAAACTATTTTTATCAGCTGAACATTTAAGAGTTCTTACAAAGATATTGGTGAAGAGGAATTACAGGGATCTCTCAGGAATCCAAAAACTAGTGCTCAGAGTACGTTAAATCCATTTTAACCTTAATTATGTAAGATACATCAGGCAGTTCCTCCTATCGACCAAAACACTATACCATGTCCGTGAAAGTGGCAATTAAAGAATGAAGTGGCCAGGCGTGGTGGCGCATGCTTGTAATCCCAGTACTTGGGAGGCTGAGACAGGAGGATCACAGGTTGGCGGCCAGCCTCAGAAACTTAGTGAGGTGCTCAGCAACTTAGTGAGACCCTATTTCCAAATAAAATATAAAATCGGGCTGGGGGTGTAGCTCGAAGGTAGAAGGCCCCTGGGTTCCATCCCCAGCACCACAAAAAAAAAAAAAGAATGAGGTGGCATGTGCTCATCATCATCACTTCATCCACCAATATACAGTTTGGGAATTTACAAAATGCTCTTCTATTATCATCTCATCGGATAATAATAATATGCAACTGTACTCATGGCATTGTCATAAGCAACTACATAGCAGAGCACTTGTCTAGCATGCATGAGGCCTTGGGTTTGATCCCCAGCACCATAAAACAATGTAAAAATAAATAAATTTCTTGCTCTTTCTACAAGAATCATACATAGCTTAATTATTAGTAAGGGTTATATGTTTCCACATACTCTAGAAAAGCTCTAATCTTATTCTGTAGAGAATGGAATCAGAATATTTATTGAGATAAGCATATAAGATAATGCCAAAAGCTTGACAGATAGTCAGGCATGGTGGCGCATGACTGTAATCCCAGTACTTGGGAGGCTGAGACAGGAGGATTGCAGGTTCGAGGAGAGCCTCAACAAGTAGTGAGATTCTCATCAACCTACAGAGACCCTGTTTCAAAAAAAAAAAAAAAAACAAAATAGGGCTGGGGGATGTAGCTTAGAGGTAGAATGCCCCCAGGTTCAATCCCCAGTACCACAAAAATAATAAAATAAAAGCTTGACAGATGTGAAACTCAGATAAAAGCTTATTCTTAATGTCTGGGAATACCTCAAGTTACTTGCAAATTAAAATTCGTAAGAGCCAGGCATGGTGGCACACGCTTGTGATCCCAGTACTTGGGAGGCTGAGACCAGAGGATCCAGGTTCACGGCCAGCCTCAGCTACTTACTTAGTGAGGCCCTCCGCAACTTAATGAGACCCAGTTTCAAAATAAAGAATAAAAAATAGGGCTGGGGGTATAGCTTGGAGGTAGAATGCCCCTGGGTTCAATCCCTAGTACCACAAAAAAAAAATTCATAAGTTATTAAGAGTGTCATTATAAGCCGGGCGTGGTGGTACACACCCAGTACCTGGGAGGCTGAGACAAGAGGATCGCAGATTCAAAGTCAGCCTCAGCAACTTGAGGGTCTCAGCAACTTAGCAAGACCTTGTTTCCGAATAAAAAATAAAATAGGGCTGGGGGTGTAGCTCAGAGGGAGAACCCTGCTACCACTCACACACACACAAAAAGTGTCATTATTCATTCTTTACTACATACACTTTTACTTAGATAAAACAATTTTTAAGACAGTGGAAAATGCCAAGTGACAGGACATTCAAAAGAATACATCAAATACTTTTCCTTTACGAATTATTATAAATTCAATACTACTTTTTTTGTTGTTGTTGTACTGGGAGGATTGAACCCAGGGGTATTTCACCTCCAAGCTACACCCCCAGCCTTTTTTATTTTTTGTTTTGAAACAGGGTCTCGCTAGGTTGCAGAAAGTCTCGCTACATTGCTGGGGCTGTCCTCTAACCTGCAATCCTCCTGTCTCAGCCTCCCAAGTACTGGAACTACAGGTGGGTGCTCTCTATACTACTTTTAAAAAGGAAGAAATCAAGAAAACTTTTAAAAATGAAAAACTATGTTTAAAGATATGAAAGCAATCTTGTTTTACCTGTGGCTAGCCATTCAGCTTCCTCTAATTTAGCCTCGAGCACTTGATCTTGCTCTGCCTGAGTTTGTTCTTGTTCTTCCAGTGTCATTCGCATGTCTTTAATCATTTTCTCTTTAATGTTTAGATCTAAATATTCAAGGAAAACATTTTAGAAATTAGTAACTTCGAGATCTAATTTTTCTTAAGTTGTTCTAAAATTAAAATACTCTTTTATTCACTATAATAGAATGAATTCCACACAAGTCAGCAACTTTGTCTTGTTCACTGTTACAACCTCAATGCCTACAACACTACTGACATACATGATGATGCACTAAATATATATTTGATGTACAGATCAATGCCTAGATGACTGCAAAACTGGATGGAAGGATGGATGGATGGAAGGATGGAAGGATGGATGGATGGATGGATGGATGGATGCATGGATGCATGGATGGATGGATGGAAAAGGAATCTTCTCAGATAAAATTTACAATTTCCAATATAATTAAATGATTACTACTAATAAACACAAATTTTAGGGTTTCAGAAAATCTTATTTGGCAAGGCACTCAGTTTAATATTCTCAAACCAAAACTAAAACCTTTACCTCTTAAAACTAAAAAAGGTTCAATCCCAATTTGACCTAGTTTTTAAAAATCTTAAATAATTACTTTTTCTAAAAAATATTCAAATATTTATTTACAGTGTTTTTAAAACCATCTTCTCAGCTGGGCGCAGTGATGCAAACCTGCAATCCCATTACTTGGTTCAATCCCAAGTGCCAAAAATAAATAAATAAACCCACAAACAAACCAGGTTCTCAGAAATGACAGTGCTACTACCCATACCAAAATTGTTTCTAGTACTTGAAACATGATTACAGTAGTGACTTGTGGGGAACTCTATTTTAACCCTGTCTGCAAGAAACAGCTGAAGAGGAAAGTCGGTTTGTTGCCTCTGGTGATGGCAAAGAGCAGCAGGGCTCATTTCAGAGAACTAATATGGATGTCAGAGGTGATAAAGCTATAAATGCATAACTCAACCTCAGGCTTCTTTAAATGACACAAAGTCCAAAAGATGGCTCCCTTGAAGTGCACAGAAAGCAAGCTTAAAACACAATAAGAAAAAGGTGGTTTTCAGTATTTCTGTCCATTTATATATGCTGCCAGGAGTGATCGTAAATTCTTCCTAGAACTAAAGCTGCAGCAGCAATGCAATGGGAAAGAGTATTTTCAATAAATGATGCTGGGACAACTGGGTATCCATGTACAAGACAATGGGGTTGGAAACCTACCTCACATAACACACAAAATTGCACTCAAATGCATTAACTCTAAATGCCAAAGACCAAACCGGGCGTGGTGGCGCCCACTTGTAATCCCAGTACTTGGGAGGCTGAGACCAGAGGATCCTGGTTCGCAGTCAGCCTCAGCTACTTAGTGAGGCCCCCCGCAACTTAGTGAGACTCTGTTTCAAAATAAAGAATAAAAAATAGGGCTGGCGGTGTAGCCCGGAGGTAGAATGGCCCTGGGTTCGATCCCCGGTACCGCAAAAATAAATAAATAAATAAATGTCAAAGACCTAAATATAACAGCTAAAACTATAAAACTCTTAGAAGAATACATAAAAGACTTGGGTTTCTTGGACATGATACATTTTGACTTGCACAAGCAATAAAAAAAAAGTAGATAAATCAGACTTCATCAAAATGGTGCAGCTCAGTAGCAAAGCATATGTGAGACCCTGGGTCAGTCTCCTATGTCCTGGCCCCAAAAGACACTATCAAGGAAATGGAAAAAACATTCCACACAATAGGAGAAAATATTTGCAAATCATTTATCTGATAAGGGTCTAGTATCCAAAATACATAAAGAATTCCTACAACTCCATAATAAAAGCACAAATAACCTAACTAAAAAATGGGGAAAGGACTTGAATAAACATTATACTAAAGAAAATATCAAACAGTCAATAGCATAAAAAGATATGTTCAAACTGACATGGTGGCAATGCCTGTAATCCCAGTACTTGGGAGGCTGAAACACGAGGATCTCAGGTTCAAGGCCAGCCTCAGGAACATAGCAAGACTCTCAGCAACCTAGGGAGACCCTGTTTCATAAGAAAAGCAAAAAGGTGTGAGAGAGGGAGTAGTTTGGAGGTAGAACGTCCCTGGGTTCAATCCCCGGTACCACAATAAATAAATAAATAAATAAATAAATAAAGAGAGAGATATGGTCAATATTATTATAGTCATTAGGGAAATACAAATGAAAACAATAATAAAGCCGAGCATAGTGACCCATGCTTGTAATCCCAGTACTTGGGAGGCTGAGATAGGAGGATTACAGGTTCGAGGACAGCCTCAGCAACTTAGTGAGGCCATCTGCAACTTAGTGAGACCCTGTTTCAAAATAAAAAATAAAAGAGAGCTGGGGGTATAGTTCAGGGGTAGAATGCCCCTGGGTTCCGACCCCAGTACCATAAAAAAAAAAAAAGAAAGTAAAATATTTAAAGCTGGGCATGGGGTTGCACACCTGTAATCCCACTACTTGAGGCTGAAACAGGAGGATCACAGGTTTGAGGCCAGCCTCAGCATGTAGTGAGACTCTCATCAATCTAGCAAGACTGTTTCAAAATAAAAATAAAAAATAGGGCTCAGGTGTAGCTAAGAGGTAGAATGCCCCTGGTTTCAATCCCCAGCGCCACACACACACACACACAAACATATAATAAAATACCACTTTATACCCACTAGGATGTTGGGTTAAAAGCCCACCCATTAGGAATATGATCTTATTTGGAAATAGGATTTTTGTAAATGTATTCAAATTAAGAATGAGTACACACTGGATTAGGGTGGGCCCTAAAACCAACATGACTAGTGTGTTTATAAAAAGGGAAAATTTGGATTGAACCAATAGAAAGAAGACATAGATGCACACAGAAGGAAGACGTCATGTGAAGACAGAGGAAAATACTGGAACCATGCTGTCACAAACTAAAGAATTCCCACAATTGTTGTCAACCACTAGAAGCCAGAATAGGCAAGGAAGGAGTCTTCTCTAGAGTGTCCAGAGGGAGAACAGTCTTGTTAACACCTGTACTTTTAGACTCTGTAACTGTAAGAAAACAAATTTGTTTGAAGCCACACATGTTGTGGTGCTTTGCTACAAAAGTACTATGAAAGTAAGAAAGATAGCTATAATTTTTTAAAAATGAAAAAGTGCTGGTCATGATGTGGAGAATTTGGACCCTTATCTATTGCTGGTAGGAATGGAAAACAGTGCAGCTGCTATGGAAACCTATTTGGTACTTCCTCAATTACCATGTGGCCCAGCAATTTCCCTCCTAGGTATATTGCATCCACAAGAAAACTGTGAACATACATTTGTCAAAAAAACTTGCACATAAATGTTCATAAAACACAAAAAGTAGAAGCAACCCAAATGTACATCAGCTGGTACACAAATAAAATATGTTGTATTCATACAATGAAATATTAGCCATAAAAATTAGCAATGATATACAATATGGATGAAACTTGGAAATACACAAAAAGACATATATTGTATGAATCCTCTTAACATAAAATGTCTACATAGGCAAATCCATAAAGACAATAAGTAGATTAATGACTGCCAGGGGCTGGAGGGAAGGGACCAAGCGGGTATGATTGGTAACAAATAAAGGGTTTCTTTTTGGAATAACAACACTATTCTGGAATTAGATAGTGGTGATGGTTGTACAACCATGTTACTATACTAAAGTTCATTAAACTTTTAAAAGGTATACATATATTTTTTATTCAAAGTAAAAGCCTCAAAGTATTCATTTAAAAAATATATGAGCCAGGTATGGTGGCATATGCCTATAATCCCAGTATTTGGGAGGCTCAAACAGGAGGATCACAGGTTCAAGAACAGCCTCAGCAAGTAGTGAGACTCTTATCAACCTAGTGACACCCTGTTTCAAAATAAAAATAAAATAGGGCTGGGGGTGTACCTCAGAGGTAGAATGCCCCTGAGTTCAATCCTTAGTACCAAATATATATATACACACATATATATATATATACACACACACACACACACACACATATATATAACCTTATGTTCTTTACACAATTTTGTCTAGAAATCTATTGCAGTCATTGTGATCTATATAACTTTGACTGATTTTATTTTTCACAAAATACCAGTCATTACCAAGAAATCAACTTACTTTGACTCAATATTGCATATTGTTTTATTTTTCTAAAAATAAATTTCATCATTGTTTTGCAATGCCAGGAATCAAACCCAGGGTCTCATACATGCTAGGCAAGTGTTCTACCACTGTTCTACATATATCCTCAGCCACTAAGAATAAACTTTAATAAGTTATTCATCAGAATTAATGCTTTTTCTCTTTAATAAAATTACCTCTTATGTTGCCTTTATTTCAATTTAGGATTTTCAAAGGAAAATGTTAATCGATTATTGGAACTACCTATTTTAGTTATTTTAGTTTTGGAAGTAGAAATTTGTTCCTGACCTTTGCACACTTTCTCATACTGTTGTACAGCTTCTTCCGATTTCTGATTACTTAACTGCTCCTACAAAATGAAAGAGTATGAATTAAATGCAAATATTAAATACTTAACGATATTTAATAGTGGGTCTTTAAAACGGGGCTCAGAATAAGTCTTAAGTCAGTCTTCTACATAAGGCTGACTACCAGTCTCAAGCTTACAAGTTTCTTTCATCTTAGAAAAAAATGTAGGGAGAAAATGGTAATAAGAAAATAAACAAACAAAAAATACTTTATACATTTAATTTATGACTCAGTCATTTTACTTGCCCAACATTTTAAGTAAATGTTTTCTCACATACCACCAAATACAGAAACAAATAAATGGATGTCTACTATGTACTTAATAGGAGAAACAAGAAAAACCACTATAGAGTTTACAAGCCACCAACTAAAAATGCAGGAAAAACAGAGCCCTCTACCCCCTCTATCTAAAGAATAGTTGCAAAATTTAGAGAAAGTAACAGGAGTCTTGAGATACAAGATTCATTATGGGGACTGGAAATCCTACAATTTTAACCTGTCAGGTAATCCATACTTCACTCATCTCATCTAAATTCATCATTATCTCCTAACTTTATAAGTCTTAGGATGAATCACTGTATAACCTGGGGATCTCTGAGTCCTACTATGAAAGTATAGGTAACTTTATTAAAATTATATTATGTTAAGGATTAAAATCACAGCCGGGCATGGTGGCGCACGCATGTAATCCCAGTACTTTGGGAGGCGGAGAACGGAGGAGCCGGGTTCGCGGCCAGCCTCAGTGCGCATGCGTGCGCGATCGATCGATGGATCGATCGATCTCTCTCCCTCTCTCTCCTCTCTCTCTCTGTCTCTCTCTCTCTATCTGGTGAGGCCTCTGCAACTTCGTGAGACCCAGTTTCAAAAATAAAGCATTAAAAAATAGGGCCGGGGGTGTAGCGCGGAGGTAGAACGCCCCTGCGTTCAATCCCCGGTACTGCAAAAAAAAAAAAAAAAAAAAAAAAGAATTAAAATCACATATTCACACCTGAAAATGGAAGGAATACAACAAATCCGTATTTTTACTGTTGCCGTATTCTTTAATTGGCAAAAGATAACTATTTATAATAAAGTGATTTTGTTCAAGTATCCTTTTAAAAAAGTATGTTGTAATACCTAGATTACCTCTTTTTTAACTTTGCTTTAAGATGGCAAAGAAATTTGCTATATAACCTAACTCAGCTTCTCCTGTTACATTATCTGATACACTTATCAAAAATCAAGAGATTAACATTACTATAATACTATGAATTATACTACAGCCTTCACCAAAATACACCAATTTTTTTTATCTTTTTTCTGTTCCAGGATCCCATCCAGGATATACTACTACATGTAGCCACCATGTCTCCTTAGTCTCCTCCAATCTGTAATAGTTCCTCAGTCTTTCTTTGTCTTTAATGACCTTGACACTTTATACTAGCCAGGTATTACATAACAGATCCTCAACTTGGGTTTGTGTGGTTTTCTCAAGAATAGACTTAAGTTATCAATTTTGGGAACAAATACTCGAGGGAATGTACCCTCTAGTCATATCAAATCAGGAATCAGTTATTCTTTATCTTTTTTTTTAAGGTACTAGGGAACCAAGGGACATTCTACCTCCAAGCTACACCACTGACCCTTTTTATTTTTTATTTTAAAACAGGGTCTCGCTGGGTGTGGTGGTGCACACTTGTAATCCTAGTACGTGGGAGGCGGAGACCGGAGGATCCGGGTTCGTGGCCAGCCTCAGCTACTTAGTGAGGCCCTCCTCAACTTCGTGAGTCCCAGTTTCAAAATAAAGTATAAAAAATAGGGCCGGGGGTATAGCTCAGAGCTAGAATGTCCCTGGGTTAAATCCCCGGTACCACAAAAAAAAAAACAAAACAGGGTCTCACTAAGTTGCTGAGGTTGGCCTTGAATCTGTGATCCTCCTGACTGACCCTCTCAAGTACTGGGATTACAGACATGTGCCACCTCACCAGGATTAGTAATGTTATTTAAGAGCACTGGGTTTAGGTGGTATATGCTAGGTTTCTCTACTATAAAGTTATTACTTTTTCTTTTCCACATTCTGTTTGTTAGAAGCAAGTCACTATGGACTTATTTCTTTTGTGTGGGGGGGTACTGGAGATTGAACCCAGGGGCATTTTACCTCTGAGCTATACCCCCAGCCCTATTTTGTATTCTTTATTTTGAAACAGGGTCTCACTAAGTCGCAGAGGGCCTCACTAAGTAGCTGAGGCTGGCCCCAAACCTGTGATCCTCCTGTCTCAGCCTCCCAAGTACTGGGATTACAAGTGTGTGCCACCACAGCTGGCTTTTAATTTTAAATAATTTATTTTTGATTTTTGGAAAGGTCTGGACTAGGAGTATAGCTCAGTTGTAGAGCACCTGCTTAGAATGTGTACAAGGCCCTGGACTCAATCCCCAGCATCCATCCATCCATCTCTATCACTCTCTCTCTCACATGCACACACACAGAAGGAAAGGTCAAAACAGAATTTGTTCTTAAAAATGAACTTATACATTTTATTAGACAATAAAATATACCAACAGAATGTACTGTAGTCATCCTTAAAACTGTTACCTTGAGTTGCTGAATGGTTCGCTGTTTCATGTCTATTTCCTGAGAACATTGGTTTTTCTTTTTCTCCAGTTCATTAATTTTAATCCTCAGTAATTTCTCCTCATCGCGCATTACAGATACCTAAAGTCATTTTTATAAAACAAATTAAATATTTTTTCACACTAACTGCTTTTTGTTATTTAAAATACATAGCCACTTGTTCAAAGGCTTGGTTCCCTGAATGTCCACTAGAAAAACTATAAATACTATTAAAATTAAATATACTATTAAGTGAAAAAGAATTTATAAGATGTTTTTTTGCGTTTTTTATAAGAGGAGAAGGAAAAAATGCTAAAGCAAGGAAGAAGAAGTAGTGAGAAAGAAAGTAATTGGTAACATTTGATGCCCTGGAGGGAAACTTGATGGCTGGGAGAACCAAGAAGAATTTTTTCCTCACTGAATATATCTTTGTACATTTTGAATTTAGAATCATTAAATTATAATAAAAACTTGTTATTATAAAGGTCACACTGAATACTCTCCTAAATACTATCTGCAAACAAAAGCTACTTTTTAATTTTTTGGATGAACATCATTTTAGCAGTCCTTAAGAGAAAAAGAAAATATTCTAATCCTACAGAAGGCACATATTTTTGTCACATATTTTTCTTAATGTTGGCATTCTCTAGTTTGTTTAAGTTGGCTAAACTTTCTTTTGTGAAATAACTATTCTTATCATTTTAAGTAAAATTATAAAGTTGATAAATGCTCTGCTCAATCCTAAAATCAGTGTCTAAACTTTCTAGACATGAGAACAGGTTTTTATGATATGAAATTGGCCACACAACCTTTGGAATAACCCACCTCTTTCTGTACTTGCTCAATCTGCTTTTTGGCATCAGTCAGTTTCTCTTTCAGATCAGCATAATCTTCTTCCTTCCTCTGAAACTCTGCTTTAAGATTCTGGGTAAGAGTAGAGCTTGCAGATAGCTCCTCTTTCAATCTAGAAAACACAAACCACTTTCCTCTAGTGATGCACCATTAGCCACTTAGGATTATTGTGTAGACTGATAATAGTCTTTACAAAATTATATCTGTTCACAAATTTGCAAAATACAAACTATGAAGCACTAATGAGGGCTTCAGAGAGGATTTCATATGATTGTTTTTATAAGCAGATCTTTTATCTTTATTTTTGTATTTGGCACTAGGGATTGAACCCAGGTATATTCTACCTTCAAGCTACACCTCTTTTTATTTTTAGGCCTTTTTACTTTTCATTTTGAATCAGGGTCTCGCTAAGTTGCTGCAGGTCTCACTGCATTGCTGGGGCTGGCCTCAACCCCGCAATCCTTGTCTCAGCCTCCCAAGTACTGAGATTACAGGAAGTGCCACCACGCCCAGCTATAGGCAGATCTTTGCAGAAATTTTTTTTGTTTCTAAAGGTTTATATGAGCAGAGTTCAAGTCGGGCATGGTGGCACACGCCTGTAATCCCAGTACTTGGGAGGCTGAAACAGGAGGATCCCAGGTTCCCAGCCAACCTCAGCTACTTAGTGAGGCCCACCGCAACATAGTGAGACTGTTTCAAAATAAAGAATAAAAAATAGGGCTGGGAGTAGAATGTCCCTGGGTTCAATTCCCAGTTCTGAAAAAAAAAAATATGAACAGAGTTCAAGTTCTTCACTCAAAATACATGCTACACTTCACCAGATTAAGTTATACCCATTTGTTTAGAGCTACATAGAAAAATCAATGCTTTTCATTTTTTTTGTGTGTGTGTGTGGTACCGGGGATTGAACCCAGGGGCGTTCCACCTCTGAGCTACACCCCTGGCCCTATTTTTTATCCTTTATTTTGAAACCGGGTCTCACGAAGTTGCGTAGGGCCTCACTAAGTAGCTGAGGCTGGCCGCAAACCCGGATCCTCCAGTCTCCGCCTCCCAAGTACTGGGATTATAAGCGTGCGCCACCACGCCCAGCTCGCTTTTCATATTTTAAGTATAAGATTTAGCTTACTTTTCTGTTTCTTGCCTGTTGGTTTCTTTTTCTTCTTCCTTTAACTGAAGTGAATGCTTCATATCTTGCAAATTGTTTGTTAATTGTGTGATTTCTTCTTTCAACTTGATTTCCTTTGCACTTAAATCTTTGGTGTTTTTGATAGAATTCTGAAGATTTGCTTGAAATTCTTTTATATTTCCTTCTAGCTTTAAGATGATACATTCCTTTTCCAAAATATCTTGCTCTAACTTAGCTGAATGCCCACATTCATCTCTCTGAGTCTCTAAGTTTGTTTCGAGTTCCTTTATTTTCGCCTTATAGCAAGACATATCTTGCATAAGCTCTGCAAGTGCTCTCTTTCCTTCAGCTACAAGCCGTACTTGAACATCAAGACAGAGGTTTTTCTCCTGCAATTCTTCTTTCAGGTGCTGAATAAGACTTTCTCTCTCTTTCAGTAAATCATCTTTATTCTTATCCTCCTGAGCCTTTGTTTTTAGTTCACTGTTTTCATCCTTATAGCCTTTTACTTCTGCCTGTAATTTTGCAATTTGCTGTTCCAGTTCCTGGATCTGATGACTTTTTTTGGAAGAGGCTTTCACAATCTCCTTACATTCTTCCCAAATGGCTTCAATACTGGAGTGGAAAGAACTTTCCCTACTGAGTTCTTGAATACTATATTCTTTAACCTGCTTACTTACCAAAAACTCTTTACCAAAAATGTATGACTGTGTATTTGGCAAATGATCCTCCTGAGAACCATTTGACAGATCCCTAAGATTGAGTAAATCTATGTTTGAGATCTGAGAAAGTGAGTCAAGTGAACGTAGTTCATCTATCTTTGTTTGCATTAATTTTATCTGTGAAACGTTGTCTGTGATGCTTCTTGTAGCAGTTTCTATCTCCTTTGACAATTTCATGATCTTTTCCTCCTGTTCGTGATTTATACCTTCCTGGGCATGTAACTCAGCAATCGCATTGTCATAGTTTGACTGAATTTGTTGAACCTCTATACTTAAAGTTAAAATCTTTTTTTCAGACAAAGAAAGTTCTTGTTGCAAACTAATTATCTGTTTATTTAATTCTGCTTTTTCCTCCTTTTCATTTTTAAGTTCACTCTCAACAACGAGTAAACGTGTTTTCAGCTCCTCATTATTTTCTTGTAGAACTCTAATGTCTTCCCCATCTTCTGAAATGGTCTGTTCCATTTCTTCACTTTCCCTTTGGTCTTCTGAACTAATAAGCATAGAACCTTTAAAAATAATAAAATTGTTATTAACCTAGCAAATCTTAATAAAACCAAAAAATTACCATATAAGCCAATATTCAAATATATGAAAGTAAACTTTTTTTGTGGTAGAGATTGAACCCAGGGATGTTCTACCCCTGAGCTACACCCCCAGCCCTTTTTTATGTTTCTAAATTGCTGAAACTGGCCTCAAACCTCCATTTCTCTACCTTGACCTCCCACGTACTAGGATTACAGGTGAGTACCACCACATCCAGCTAAAATTTAATTCTTAACATCTTAACTCACCTCACCCAGTATAAATTATATTCCTTTAAATTTTTCTAATAGATTCTATAATTAAGTCTTAAAAGATAATGTTCAATCCCATTAGGCACACAAATTTATATCCATATATCTTAATGTTTTCAAACAACTTCCATTACAATAATGAGGGTCAGATGTATGTGTCACAGCCTAGGAACTTCGAAACAGGCAAGAATCTGACTGCTTCTTTATATTGCTCCTGTTCTTTCACTTCAGGTTGATGTTTATATGTCAACTTTCTTTACAGCATTGCTCTGAAACAATCAACTGTGTATTGTCCTTGTGACCTTCATTCACTTCCTCACTGACCATGTATCTGTGGAACTTGCCTTAACTTTATTTGGTATCCTTAATAAGTACCTAAGACTAAATTTCCTCCTGTTTAAAGGTTCCAGAAACAAAATGAAGTACAATAGGTGCTTATCAATAATAGCAAAAGACATAAAAAAGGCTTGACTTGAAATCCTCCTCATTAAGACACCTTTTACTTTCAGTTGGTATCTTCCCAATGAATTCTGAGTGTATTTTTCATTTGTTTTCTTTTTAATAAGCCCCCAAAGCTGGGTGTGGTGGCACATGCTTATAATCCCAGTACTTGGGAGGCTGAGGCAGGAGGATTGTAGATTCCCAGCCAGCCTCAGCTACTTAGTGAGGCCTCTGCAACTTAGTGAGACCCTGTTTCAAAATAAAGAATAAAAAATAGGGCTGGGGGTGTAGCTCAGAGGTAAAATGCCCCTGGGTTCAATTCTCAGCACCACAAAAAAAAGCCCCCATATATTATCCTCATCTATATTATCCTAATCTCTTTAGACTTTATTGAAACCTATTTGTCTCTCTTAGCTACTAAATTACAAATTCCCTGATGGCAGACTCTCTATGTCTAATTTATCTTAAATAAAAAACCTAAATGAAGCAATAAAGAAAACCCTAAGTATTTTTGAAACTTAACTATACCCTTTTCTATCTCTAAGACATAACACTGTACCAAAGTACAGAGTCAATCTTTGCAAATCTATTTTCATACATTAACCTATTCTGGTTCTACATATGTGCAAAAATTCATACTCTGCTATACCTCAGTTATACTGACTTGGTTACTCTGTTTTAAACTTTATGTTTAAAATTTTAAGGTCTTTTCTTTAAACACTTATTTGCAACAGTCATTCTCTAGTTTTATTGGGCAGAATTAGCCAGGGAGCTTACTAAATGCAGATTCCTGAGACCAAATACCAAAGGTGCTGATTTCATAAGTCTGGGGTATATTTTACATACAACACTGTGAAAATTAGTGCTCTGGGAATTATTTCTAGAAATTTCTTGAGGTTGATATTCACCAATAAACATGTGGGATCTAAATATTAGTTATCTTCATTACAAAGCAACTATCTCGTGGCTCTGCTACATGTAATTGCCAAATACTAAATGTCATGTAGTTATGAGATCAAAAACCCTTAAGTTTTACGCCTGTGTCTGGCAGGCTTTTGTGCACCCTATTTGAGAGATGGCAGTAGTCCATGGATGCACATGTAATGAATCAGTTTGACGAAGGCTACAACATTTTTGAGATCATAAAAATCTTTTTATATTAAAACCTAACAAAATACCTACAAATAAATTTCTATCTTCCTGCCGGGCGTGGTGGCGCACGCTTGTAATCCCAGTACTTTGGGAGGCAGAGACCGGAGGATCCGGGTTTGCGGCCAGCCTCAGCTCTCTCTCTCTCTCTCTCCCTGTCTCTCTCTCTCTCTCTCTCTCCATCTTTCTCTCTCTCTCTCTACTTAGTGAGGCCCTCACAACTTCGTGAGACCCGGTTTCAAAATAAAGTATAAAAAATAGGGTCGGGGGCATAGCGCGGAGGTAGAACGCCCCTGCGTTCAATCCCCGGTACCACCAAAAAAAAAAAAAAAATTCTATCTTCCTGTATACTAATCACCATTGAAGTTCTGAGTACAATAAAGGAAAAGCATGGGCATTTATGAAAGGACTTTTTTTTTTTTGCAGTACTGGGAATTGAACCCAGGTGCATTCTACCTCCAAGCTACACCCCCAGGCCATTTTTTATTCTTTATTTTGAAACAGAGTCTCACTAAGTTGCGGGGTAGGGGGCCTCACTAAGTAGCTGAGGCTGTCTGCCAACCAGGATCCTCCGGTCTCAGCCTCCCAAGTACTGGGATTACAAGCGTGTGCCACCACACTCGGCCATGAAAGGACTTTCAAATACCATAATATAGGGGAAAGCAACTTAAGTAAGGATATAAATAAAAATATAGGTGAGTTCCAGATAAATGGTCAACAAGGGAGTGAATGAAGATCAGAGTTGATTGTATCAGAGCAATGCTATAAATAAAATTCACATATAAACATCAAACTGTGAGGTGAAACAAGGTAAATAAAAACATTTAAAAAAATAGTCAGATTCTTGCCTATTTTAAAGTAAAGGTCCTAGAATGTGATGCACTCATCTGATCCTTATTAAAATAGAAATTGTATTAAACATTAAAAGATATATGGGTATAAATTTGTGTGTCTAAGAAGACTAAGAATTATCTTTCAAGATTTAATCATAGGCTATTTGGCACAGCCTTGCTTTCTTAAAAGCTACTGGGCTTATTTTTGAAGCTTTTGTTATGTTTGCAAATCTATTATCTATTAGTATCTACTAAATCTATTATATTATCCAAATTAATTCCTTAAGATTCTCAGTTTATTATAAAGATTCCAATTACTCAGGGTCTTAAAGATTTGCCCTTATTTTTTACAAGAAACTTGCCCACTTACTCTTTGGGACTTTAAAAAAATAATCTTCAATTCATGTATTATTTTCATCATACTGTCTCCTAACATCTTAAATACAAATAGAGTGCAGTTGGTGTTATACTGTTTAGCTCAAAGTCGTGCTGTAAAGTACCTTCTTCTCCAAGTAAATGAAGAATGCAAAGAAAGAAAACAATGTGGAGAGACTTGGGGAAAAATAGGTACTGTATTAATGGGAGTGACTGATTTTTGTGTGTGTGTGATTGAACCCAGGGGCATTCTACTTCTGAGCTACATTCCCAGCCCTATTTTATTTTTTATTTGGAAACAGAGTATCACTAAGTTGCTGAGAGCCTCACTAAGTTGCTGAGGCTGGCCTCTAGCCTGGGATTCTCCTGTCTCAGCTTCCAAGTACTGGGATTTATAGGCATGTGCCTCTGTGAAAGTGATTTTTAAATATTATAAACAAAAGTGATTATAGATATGCAAAAGAAAGTACAAGTATATAAAAGAAAGTTATAAAAGCGCAATATCTAAAAACATATTTATTTAAAGAAAAGAAAGCTTTAAATAAACCCAGACAGTTCATAACATGCTAACATCAAAATTCATGGCATCTGGATTTTCTCAAGATTTTTTCCCTAGACAAGTAAATTTCCTCCCATTTATAAGTTTTCTATTAACTAGTTTAGGAATTAACTTTCTTAAAAGCCTCCTGTTGGCAGTTAAAGTACCTGTACCTTTCTTTGCTGGTGGTTCATCTTGTTGAAGTTCATTTTCATTTAATCTTTTTCTTTGTGAATAGGTTTCAGTTCTGTTGTCCTTAGGCATTTCAACTGTCTCATTACAAGGTGATTTACTGTTTATTAAGAAAGATGTACCAGCCTTGTACAAAAGCAAAATTAAAATTAACTCCTCACATATAAGGCTACAATAAATATACAAACTTCATAAATTAGCTCTCAGTAATATAAAATATTACTTTTAAATTTGTTGAAACATTTTCTAAGTTATTTTTATGTTTCACCCTGAAACAACGGATGGCTCTGGCAAATGTGTAACATTTGAGGACACTCACCCCTACAGTCACATTCAAATTGTGCTTTGAAAAGAAAAATATTAAATTATAGGCAAAATGGTTTCTTTTACTTATAATGTCAAGGTTCCACTTCAGAAACTCAACGATTATTTTGTTTTATAACCAAACCCCTTAAAGTAGTATTATCTTACACTTTAGGAATTCTCAGAAAAATAGTTTTAACCTAAGCTTTTAACCAATGTATACTCAAAAATATACATTCTACATACAGCTTTAAAACTGAGCTTCTGGATCAGGTCATTTAGATTTTTATATTTAAGACAACAACTATCCCTCCCTAAAAAGGCTAGTAGAAAAAGACTACAAAATGGACTTATCCAGAAATGGGAAGGAGAAAAACTCAGCAATTAAGTGTTAAGTCCATAAAGTAACTAGACATATGGTAAAGGCAGGGACTAGTATTAATCCATTTTGAAAAAGAAAAGAGTATATGAAACAAAAAATGTCATTCTCCATCATAAAATCAGCAAATGTTTTATTCCCAGGAGACAGAGACAAAGTAACTTTTTGAAGACAAAGTAGTGGGTTACTTTTTTTGTGTGTGGTACTGGGGATTGAACCCAGAGGCATTCTACCTCTGGGCTACATCCCCGCCCTGTTTTTTTTTTTTTTGTTTTTGTTTGGAAACAGGGTCTCACTAGGTTGATGAGAATCTCACTACTTGCTGAGGCTATCCTTGAACCTGCAATCCTCTTGTCTCAGCCTTTGTTAAAAGCAGAATTGTTTTTTGATATCCCTAAACAGAGAATGTCATAAAGAACAACCTCCATGCTTTCTCACAATTAGTCCCTTAGTGTCACTGATGACAAAATCCTGGGACACACAGATTCCACCTGTGACAAAGCTCTATAACAGGTCCAAGTTGCCTCCTCCCAACTCTTGGTACATGTCAGAATAACCTGGTCATTTTCCCCCTCTTCAAACTACGCCATCTTCAACAGAAATCCACCCTCCAAAAATCAGTTATTAAAAGCCAGGTGTGGTGGTACACGCCTGTAATCCCAGTACTTGGGAGGTTGAGGCAGGAGGATTGCAGGTTTGAGGCCAGCTTCAGCAACTTAGTGAGGCCCTCAGCAACTTAGTGAGACCCTGCTTCAAGATAAAAATTAAAATAGGGCTGGGGGTATAGCTCAGAGGTAGAATGTCCCTGGGTTCAATCCCCAGTACCACAGAGGGTTAAAAAACAAAGGTCAATTATTGAAAAGAGGGGTTTTTTTCTGCTCCTGGGGTATGCTTGGGTAGAAAAAAAAAAAAGAGAAGCATCATTCAAAATAAACTTTTTCATCACTGAAAAACTTTGCTTTTACAACAAGCTTTAGGACAGTGACCCCAGATCAACAGTTAAGCAACACAGTCAAATAAGTTCTAAATTACTTTTCATTTGTTTATGTATTTATGTAAACAATTTAGCACATTTTTTGTTTTGTTTTGTTTGTGGCACTGGGGATTGAACTTGATGTCAGTCTACCTCTGAGCTACACCCCAGACCCTTTTATTTTTTGTTTTAAAAGTGTCTTGCTATGTTGCTGAAGGTGGTCTTGAACCTCCGATCCTCCTGTCTCAGCCTCCCAAGTACTGGGATTATAGGAATGTGCCACCACACCCAGCCAGATATAATGTCTTTTGAGTACATTAATTTGGTTATTTCTTTAAAAATACTATTATTAAATCCTGAATTATTTCTATCTAATGATATCTTAAATATTTAGTTCTTTTAGAAGAATAAATTTAAGTTAAAATTAGAATGCCTGCACCAGACAAGGATAGGAAAATCAAAGGTTCAGAGCTCTAAATTCACTTGACCTCTATCTATACTGTGTAATTTCGTTTTTAGACCTTGACAACCTCTTAAGGTGAGGGTGTGACCTGAAGTCACTAAGGAGCTGGGGATGCTCCAGATGTGCCTTTGTTCACACGCTGTACGCTATTCAGGCCATATCCCATTGTTTTAAAACATTTAGTAGTTCTAGATAAAATAAAAACTACTTAAATTATCTAATCAACACCATATGCCTAATAAACGAATGAGACAGATCTGTTACATGCTGATATAGAATTATTTCAAGATTATCTTTTAAGGGAAGAAAGCATGACAGAACTATAATCCTATTTGTGTAAATTTTTTGAAGGGTATTTGTGTGTGTGTTCTATACATGCATAAATCTTCTGGAAGATTTGGAGAAACTTTCTACTGGTCAATACTGAAAAGAGGTAGAAAGGTAAAAGCACTTATATTTTTCAATTTTTTCTCATCTTCATTTACTGCTTTTTGAAAATAAATGTACATTCATAATTCATGTCCCTTCACATACTTATTAAATTCCTTCCCAAGACAAAATAAAGCTTAAAATATTACCTTCTTAGACACCTCAAGGTCTTGACTCAATGAATCGGATTCTGAAAAAATAAAGAAGACAAAATAAATATTTAAGCTTCTAAAAATATAGATGACTAAGAACTATGAAACATAAGCTGCTGAGGTATATTATATTTAGGAGAAGCCGGGCGTGGTGGTGCACGCTTGTAATCCCAGTACTTTGGGAGGCGGAGAACGGAGGAGCCGGGTTCGCGGCCAGCCTCAGCTCTCTCCCTGTCTCTCTCTCCCTGTCTCTCTCTCTCTCTCTCTCTCTCTCTCTCTACTTAGTGAGGCCCTCCGCAACTTCGCGAGACCCGGTTTCAAAA
>PVJS01029200.1:0-24954 GCA_004027185.1 Glis glis
ACCCAGGGGCGTTCTACCTCCGCGCTACACCCCCGGCCCTATTTTTTTATACTTTATTTTGAAATCGGGTCTCACGAAGTTGCAGAGGGCCTCACTAAGTAGAGAGAGAAAGAGAGAGAGAGAGAGAGAGAGACAGAGAGACAGGGAGACAGGGAGAGAGAGAGCGCGAGCTGAGGCTGGCTGCGAACCCAGATCCTCCGGTCTCCGCCTCCCAAAGTACTGGGATTACAAGCGTGCGCGCCACCACGCCCGGCTAGGCCGGGGTCATTCTGAAGCCAAACGCCACGGGAGGAAGAGTGAGCACGGTGCGCCTTAATGATTGAGCTTCCTGTGTGCTAGCGCCCTGCAAGCCTTTGCCCACCCCCCCTCACTGAGTTCTCACTTCGACTCTGCGATAAGAGTACTACTATTACCTGTATTTCACGCAAGAGGAAACGTAGGCACAGAAAATTAGGTGACCCGGTCGAGCTCATAGTTAGGAAGGTAGAACCCTGACTCTAGCCGCAGCAGTCAGACCCCACGCTCACAACCGCTCTGAGACGGGGAGCGGAGGGAGGCTGCGGGGCACAGGATCTGGACTCAGACTGCCCTGAGTTAAACCCAGGCTTTGCCACTTACTACCTAATGTCTCTGTTCCTTAGCTACTTTATAGAGTTGTTATGAGGGTGCATGCCCAAAACATACTTTACCCAAATCAATCAGTGCCCAAAACATACTTCAACTCTGGCCAAGAACTTATTAGCTGGCTGAGATTAGTATTACACAGATGCAAAACTTAAAAGAGAGTGAGTCTTCTCCAGGGGAGCTGAGGACCCTGTTCCAGCAGGACACTGTGCCTGGTTCTGGGCAGGATGACAGATCTGTACAGTGGACTCCAACGCAAGGTCGACTATGATCTATTTTAACAAGCCTTACAAATGTGTCATCAGAGACAAGGGGAATGTGATGGTTTGGGTTTAGAATGTCCGCCCAAAAGCTCATGAAAGTATGGTCCCCAATGCAGGAAGGTTCAGAGTGGAGCATGGCTCAGGTGGTTCACTGGGGGTGTGGTCTTGGGACTATATATGACCCTAGTCTCCTCTCTCTACTTTCAGGCACCATGATGTAAGAGCAGTGTCCTCTGCTATGTGAGGACAGTTACCACAGTTACCGTCTCAGCCACCACAATTTCTGCCTTGGAGCTGGCTGACCATGGACAGAACCCCCGAAACTGTGAGCCCAAGTAAACATTTCCTCCTCTAAATTGTGCTTGTCGAGTATTTGGGTCACAACAATGAAAAGGTTGAATAAAATAGAGGAAATTTCTGGATTCTACCTGGAAGTCATGAAGGTCTGCAAGAGGTAGATGAGGTGGAGACACTTTAAGCAGAGGTAAGGAGGTGAGGGGATGGGTATGTTGGATGCTGGCATGTGACCAGAGGGTCTGGGTGGGACAAGTGGAGGGAGTAGGGGGGACTCAGAGTGTGTAGTGTTTGCTCAGAGGGGTGTCTGCCTGGTAGCAGAACAGGGGTGTTTATGATGCCTACCCATGCTCTCTATCTCTTCGGCTCAGAGACGTCCACTGGCACCTGGGTGGGCTGCACTGCTTGGCACGGGCTGGCTGGCCTCCCCTACTGTGCAGAGCGAGGAGGGAAGGCAATCACCTGGCTCAGACTTGATGCCTCTCCAGCTGCTGCCCTGAACAAAGGCGGCATTTACAGTTCAGCTCCGCCAGCATGGGCGGGGTTCCTGGGCGTGTGCGGCTGGAGATGGGGGGCTTTCCTGGAGAGCAGAAGTCCCTTTCTGTCTCTGTCAGAAAGCCATGTGGACCTTTGGAAAGGGTGTGGGCGATGGCGCTTTGCCCTCAAAAATGTGAGAACTAGAAACTTAGAAGAACATTGATGAAGTCACTCCTTTCCCCCAAGAGCCGCGAAGGCCCCCACGGAGCTCCAGGCCTCAGGAATCTGGGGAGCCCTCAGAGAGCGGCAAGATCAGCCAGGGCAGCTGGTTTCCAGGACGGGGGACCCCTGGCATTCTGGCGCCAGGCCAGGCTGCTGGGCCTGCATTTGCCTCGAGTGCCTGGGTCTGGCCTCGCACCTCTCAGGCCCAGGTGCTCCGGCCACGAAGGAGATGAGGTGTGTGCTCCAGCCCTCTTGGAACCCCATCAGGCCAGGGCTGGGGGACCTTCCAGCTGCTTCCAGCCTCCTTATCAAGAACCCTGGCTGCCCCTTTGGCTCAGAGACCCAGACGAAGGCCTTTGCCCTCATGTCTCTTTGGCTGCCCACGAAACTCAAGACATGGAGAGATGGGTGGCCTCTAGCACCCCTGGTCCTGACCAGACCAGGCCCCAAGCCATCCCTACCTCCTACAGCACTGTAAGACTTGGGGGCTCCAGGATACCCCTGGCCTTTCCTGAATTGTCCCTCCAACCCCTGCATGGGCCGGCTCTGGGGCCAGGCATTTCCACGGTCAGGTTCATAACTTGGGGTTCAGGGACTGTGTCCCCAGAAGGCTCCTCTTCCAAGTAGGCATCATAGGCCAGGAAAGACCAGGGGTGAATTCCAGGTGGGCTGGGCCAAGGAGGTGGCCCCGGGAAGATCCCGCAGACTCAGGGGAGAGACTGGGTTCCCAGAAACTTTTTGACCAAAGTTTAAAATCTGGAAGGATGATGGGAAGTAAGGAAGAGAGGCATGGAAGTGAGGAAGGGAGCAGGAAGGAAATGATGGAGAGCAGGGGGGAGGAGAGGAAAGGAGGGGCTGAGAGCAAGGACACAGAGGGAGAGCTGTGGAGGAGGGCGAGAGGGAGAGGGAGGAACGCCTTTGGGCCCCAGCTGCCCCCGGAACAGCCTCAATGGGGGCTTTGTCCCTGAGGTTCTGGGCCGGAGGTGTCCCTCACACGCTGCTGACCTGGGCCTCCTGAGAGGTGTTTTTGATTTTGTTTCCTGGTGCTGGGGATGGAGCCCAGGAGTGGCTGCTAATTGTCTAAGCCAGCCTGGGTTCCTTTCGCTTTGCCAGAGAGGGCTCTAGCCTGCCATGTGACGTGGCCCTGGCCAACGGAAGCAAAGGGGGTTCTGCCGGGGGAGGGGGATGGCTTTCAGAAACACTCCCTTGTCTTTGTTTGTTTATTTTTGTTTTGGTACTGGGGATTAAACCCAGGGATGTTCTATCTCTGAACTCCAACCCCAGTCCCCTCCCTCCTTTTTGAAATTTTGAAACAGGATCTCCCTAAATTGCTGAGGCAATTTCACGTGGAACCTGTGATCCTTCTGTCTCAACCTTACAGGTGTTTATGGCCAGCTCTTCCTCACTCATTAATCAAAAGCGACATGTGGCAGGAAAAGCCCCCTTCTCTGAGTTGGTCCTGCTCATGTGAGTCCCTGGATCTGCCGCATCCACTCTGCCGTCGCTGACAGTCTGGGTCACTGGACTGCACGTTGCACAATGTCACGTGTTCCTACGTCTTTTAGTCATGAATTGTTACTTGTAGCCAAAAGCATCCTAAGACATTTAAGGTGGTTTCTTTTGGACCATACTGGGGATTAAACCCGGGCCTCATTCATCCTGGCAAGTGCTCTACTACAGAGCTACACCCCTGACCTGCCATTTAACTCTTTGATAAAAGGTTTCATTAGCTGCTCTCCGAAGGCTGAGAGATGGGGATAGACCCAGGTACACGAACGGCGTGTACATGGGAGGCAGATGCTCAACTTTCTGCAAATGGAAGAACTTTGAACCTGGAACGTGCTGAGTTAAGATCCTGAACCTTCTACCAATTCATTGTGGCCTTGGACCATGAAATACCATCTGAGTGTCATTATTCCCACCTGTGAAATGGGCAAATGGCGCATCCTTCATAAGGAAAGGTGTGGCGTCTAAGGTAGGTATGACTATTGTTGATATTAATAGTCTGTTTCCTTTGTGCAAGTAGTAAATCATTTTGGTTATCTGATCTATAAAGCCCTAGGAGATATGAATTACCGCTCTCACTTCAAAGAGGACATTGAGGTCACAGCACTTGAAGGGTTTGGCCAAGGCCTCAGCCATCGAGTTGCAGAGCAGGGATTCATACCCCGCGTCAAGTCTATGGCTCCATCCGCTCTGACCTAGAGGAACTGCATGGCATTCATTCACCCTTCAGAGTGAATTAACTTCAGACTCTGCCCAGTTCATAGTTACAGCTGAAACCCAGGCTCTAAGAAGGAGGCTGAGGTTGAGGAGGGGCCGGAGCTTGTGAGGCCTGGAGACCCGGTGCGGCCTGAGAAAAGCAGGCGGGCGAGCGAGGCACGTGCTTGGCGTGTTCGGTGTGCAAGCTCCACTGCCTCAGGGTTGCAGGCTGGCACTCTCAGGTGTGTGGTGTTGACACTGACCGAGGCCTTGGGAAGCCTGGGCTCCCTTCCCCACCTTTCCTTTTCTAGCAGTATGATAACAGGTAATCTCCTTAATCTCTCTGAGCCTCAGTCCCTCTGCCTGTAAAATGGAAACAATAGTCAGGTGCGGTAGGGCGAGCCTGTAATCCCAGTACTTGGGAGGCTGAGACTGGAGGATCGCAGGCTTGAGGTCAGCCTCAGCAATTTAGTGAGGCCCTCAGCAACTTAGGGAGACCCTGGTTCAAAATAAAAAGCACTGGGGGGTGTAGCTCAGAGGTAGAATGCCCCTGGGTTCAATCCCCAGTACCAAAAAAAAAAAAAAATGAAAACAATAATTCTTGCCCCTGTATGTTGATATTCCATGGAATAGCAACGGACGCTTTGTGAACTGTATGGCATTACAGAAATCTTTTTTTTTGTGTGTGGTACCAGGGATTGAACCCAGAGGCGTTCTACCTCCGCGCTACACCCCCAGCCCTATTTTTTTTTACTTATTTTGAAACCGGGTCTCACGAAGTTGCGGAGGGCCTCACTAAGTAGAGAGAGAGAGAGAGAGAGAGAGAGAGAGAGCTGAGGCTGGCCGTGAACCCGGATCCTCTGGTCTCCGCCTCCCAAAGTACTGGGATTACAAGCGTGCGCCACCACGCCCGGCTGGCATTACAGAAATCTTTAATTGCTTCAAGAGAGAAAAGAGCGTGGAGAAAGATGAGCCATGCATATTGACAAAGCACAAGGCCCCTTGAATGGTGAGATTTGGGTGCTGTTTTGGGGTCACTGGGGACTTTTTTCAGCTCTAGGACAAACAACAGTTTGCTGCAAAATATTGACAAAAAGCCAGAGCACACCAGAGGGCGGCTTGTTAAAAGCCAACTGGTGAGGCTCAGGCTCCCGTTAATGAGGTGCGATGCCGAAAGCGGAAGACCTGGGTGGGTTCTTGGCCTGTTGGCTTTGATCCCCCTTCTCCTATAAAACGTTATTTCTGCTCTTGGCCCCTCAAATTCCTAGACGGACGAATCAGTCTGGGCTGCCCATGGAATTTGCACAAAATACTTTTTTTTTAAACCACACTTGGGAACAATGGTTCCCAGAAGTGTCTGGGTCTCAGAGGACAAACAAATCCCGCAGCCTGGCTTGCAAGGGCTTCCCAAACATCCCTCTAGCTCATGCCTTCCTCCATGCTGCCGCCTATGTGAGGCATGTCGTTTAATGAGGAGCTAGTTTACCCCGGACTCCTTCCTGGTCACGAAAATAAACCACCACCGGACACAGCAGCTGCAGTGGGACGGCTCCCCCAGAGATCCTTCCCTGAGGATGAGTGGGCCTGGCACACAGGGCTTGCTCTCCCCGGCCCGGCTCTGTCACGACTCCCCAGGAGGAGCAGGCCAGGGATACCAGGATCTTCCATTTGGGAGGGACAGCAGGTGACTTGTCATTTACCTACCTCTAAGTTTTTAAAATTGTAATTCTAATCATAGCAACATAAGTGCTTAGCTTTAAAAAGTCAAGTAATGCTGGGTGTGGTGGCGCACGCTTGTAATCCCAGTACTTGGGAGGCTGAGACAGGAGGATCACAGATTCACGGCCAGCCTCGGCTACTTAGTGAGGCCTTCCGCAACTTCGTGAGACCCTTTTTCAAAATAAAGAATAAAAAATAGCGCTGGGGGTGGAGCTCGGAGGTAGAATGCCCCTGGGTTCAACCCCCAGTACTGCAAAAAAAAGTCAAATAATACTATAATATTTATGACACAAACAGCAGTCTCTGGATCTGTCCACCCCCCAGAGGCATCTACTTTTAGAGTGTGTTTACCTGCCTATTTCTGTATAAGAAGCTTGTAATTCTGATTTTTACTTTTATTGTTTCTTTTTATTTATTTTCTTTTTTTTTTTGCGGTACTGGGGATTGAACCCTGTCGGGGGCGTCCATTGGTCTCTCGGGACCAGCCAGAGAGAGAGAGGGACGCGAAGCTGGTGGGGGGGCCGGATGGTTGGACAAATAACCATACCTCCAACTGGGAGCCTTGTCTGGCAAAACTCGTTTATTAGAAAGCACATCTCTCTTTTATAGTACAGGAAGTTCGCAAGTAGTAGGGTGTGGCATTACACTCTCCTGGGATCTATTATTGGTAGACACACCTGTCGTCTATGAGTACGGAAGGAGGTAATCACCTATCACAGCCCTCCTGAGGTCACTTCCAGAACTACCTGCGGAACCTCCCCCTGAGGAATTCGCCAGCGCCATCTTTGCCATTAATATGCTGAATTACTGCCACGTGGGAGAGGCCCAGTACTACAGAGCAGGCTTCTGCCAGTCCACCAGGCCCTTTCATGGCACTGGGTAGAGGGCCCAGCAGAACCCAGGGGCGTTCTACCTCCGCGCCACACCCCCGGCCCTATTTTTTATACTTTATTTTGAAACCGGGTCTCACGAAGTTGCGGAGGGCCTCACTAAGTAGAGAGAGAGAGAGAGAGAGAGAGAGAGAGAGCTGAGGCTGGCCGCGAACCTGGATCCTCCGGTCTCCGCCTCCCAAAGTACTGGGATTACAAGCGTGCGCCACCACACCCGGCTAAGCCTAGGCTTTCTGAGAAGCCTGAAAGGGAGACGGCTTCCAATCTCTGACATCTCACCCCGAGTGCCTGGGGAGACGCGGCTCCAAAGCTCAGCTTCCGTCTCAGAGCAGGAAAGAACTCCATAGGAGAAACAAAATCCAGGCGATCTCATTCTCTTGAGTCTTCCATAGAGCAAAAGTCAGCACTAGTTAACAGCTCTGCTCAGCCGCGCAGGCCTGGGGCGGGACTCCAAGCTCTCCACTGTTGTTTTACGTAGCTGCTGTGAAATGCTGCCCAGGTTCACTAAGGGGCCCTCCTTGGAGGGAAGCTGTGTCCCCCTACTTGTGCAACCCACTGGGAATGGAGACCTGGGAACAATACCAGTGTCAAGGCCCATACCCCTGACCGCTCTGTCCTGGTCTCCTCTGGCCCTGAGCTCTCTGCCTGCTCTGGCCACCGGACCCCGAGAGGCAGGCTGTGAGGTCACTCTGCAAAGGCTTTTCCAGGCACAGGCATGGCCCTCCACATTCTTCTTTTCTGGAATCAACAGCCTGCAGGAAAGAGGACCGAAGAGGAGCCTCCAAAACACCCTGCAGGGCACAAAGGAAAGAGGTCAGGCGACAGGGCTGCCTGGTGCTGTCGGGGCCACGTGAAGTGAGCAGGGGTGTTGCTCTCTGCAGCCATCCAGCCTGGTATGACCTTGGATCTCTAGAAACCTCTTTGACGCACTGTTGTTTCCTCTGTAAACTGAGACTCCTGGCCCCTAACTCTTGGGTGGTTGTAGGGTTAGAGTCGACAGTGCTGATCCTTAAACTGTGTTATTATTTGTCTGCAGTGAGATAGAAATAGAGAGTAAGGGTTCAGAAACTTTTAAAGCATTTTGAAAAGGCCTACAATCCAAGCACATGAGTAGACAGGGTTGAGACCAAAATATTGATGTTCGCTGGACTGGAAATACATTTGGTGGGAGGGGTACTGGAGATTGAACCCAGGGCATTCTACCTTTGAGCTACACCCCCAATCCTTTTTATTTTTATTTATTTACTTTTTGTGGTGCTGGGGATTGAACACATGGGCATTCTACCTTTGAGCTACATCCCCAGCTCTATTTTTTTTTTAACAGAGTCTTGCCAAGTTGCTGAGGGTCTCGCTAAGTTGCTGAGGCAGGCCTTGAACCTGTTATCCTCCTGTCTCAGCCTCTCAAGTACTGGGATTACAGGTGTGTACCACCACACTGGGCTTGGAAATACATTTTGAAAACAAAAAACCCCTGTCCTTCACCACCAATAATTTGGTAAGCACGGTTGTGCAGAATCTAGCTACCCAATAAACAACATGAGGATCAGGACACGGGATGGTCAGAGGGTTCCGGGATAGTGCACGTCCCTCTCCCCAAGCTGCCCCGGTTGGTCTTTGGCGACCTCGCGCTTCCTTTCCTGAGGTTTTCTCCATGCTTGGCACCCGGCTGGGCACAGGATTGTCACCTTTGACTCCAGCCTCCAGCTCTGCCCTCACTTCCAACCAGTTGCCAAGCCTGTCTCGCCCACGGCCATCGTGCCACCTTTCTGGTCCTTCCCTCTGGCCTCTGCCACCAGCAGTCTGGTTCTCCCCACCACTAGGATGTTCTTAGCTCCCACACACTCCCTGCATCCGGACCCTCCCACTCCACTCCATCCCCACGCTGCCTGCAGAAGGAGTAAAATTTTAAATTCAATGCACCTTTTATTCGAGAAGTTTTAGATTTGCAGGTAAGTTGCAAAGACACTAAAGGGAGTTCCCATGTACCGTGCAGTCAGCCTCCCTCGTTGCTAACATGCTTTGGGGCGACTGTCACAGTGGATGAACCAACTTTGGTACATTACCAGCAACTGAGCTCCATGCCCATTTGAAAACCAAGAGGTTTTTTTTTTTTTTTTTTTTGCGGTACTGGGGATTGAACCCAGGGGCATTCTACCTCTGAGCTACAGCCCCAGCCCTATTTTTAATTCTTTATTTTGAAACAGGGTCTCGCTAAATTGCGGAGGGCCTCACTAAGTAGCTGAGGCTGGCCATGAACCCAGATCCTCCTTTCTCAGCCTCCCAAGTACTGGGATTTCAAGTGTGCGCCACCACACCCAGCGGAGTTTTTTCTTAATGTCCTTTTTCTGTTCCAGGACCCCACCCAGGATGCTCATTACATTTAGTTACCAAGTCTCCTTAGCCGTCTCTGGTCTGTGACGGGTTTTCAGCAGAAGGAGTATTTTTATTTACTTTTTTTTTTTTTTTTTGCGGTACCGGGGATTGAACTCAGGGGCGTTCTACCTCCGTGCTACACCCCTGGCCCTATTTTTTATACTTTATTTTGAAACCAGGTCTCACGAAGTTGCGGAGGGCCTCACTAAGTAGCTGAGGCTGGGCACGAACCCGGATCCTCCTGTCTCCGCCTCCCAAGTACTAGGATTACAAGCGTGCACCACCACGCCCAGCTTGAAGGAATATGTTTAAACAGACCTTGTGGATTTTCTCTCTCCGAAAACCTTCAATGGCTCCCCATTGCCAAACTCCGTGCCCGCCATCACCTGGCCCACCCCAGTCACAACTCTTCTAGTAGTCACTGTATTCCCCACCCAGCCCGATGCGAGTGGCTTGGCTCTAGTACCTTTCCGGAGCTTTATTGCCCTCTCTCCTTCTCAGGATATGAAAATCCTTCTTATCCTTCCAGAACAAACTGGAATGGAATCTTCTAGGCTTCCCTGATCACCCAGGCATGGCTCCACGACGGCTCGCCGCTGGTGCCTGTGTGCAGCATCGATTCGGTTCCGCTGTTCTGTCACTACCGGTCGACCCCCCAGGCCAGGGGGTCCTAGTGTAGTGGTCACGCAAGCAGGAGCCATCGGTTATGTCACGTTGGGCGAGTGTCTCTGCCTCTCTGATTCAATTTCCTCATCTGTAAAGTGAGACCACAAATAACATCCACTAGGGTTGGGGTCAGGGCCAAAGCAAGCAGTGCGTGCTGCTCCGGCCCCATCGTGCACTCTCAACACACAGGGGTGACACTGCTGTCACCGTTGCTGCCTTCCTGTCTACCCCGGCCCCTCTGTGCAGAGGCTGGCACCTATGAAGTCCCGGGGAATTGAATTTTATTTAAAAGCTCCATCGCTCTGCCAAGGTTTGCAGCATTTACAAAGCGGACCCACCTAAGAAAAGGGCCCTGCTGAGCGCGGTGGAATAAATCACAACGGTGGAATTCCAGGGAGGAGGCAGAAGAGGTATTTGGGGAAAGACATTTCCCGTCTGTGCTCCCAGGATCACGCCCGTCTGCCTCTGACGTGGAACCCCGGCCACAGAGTCCCTGAGTGCAGCGTCGCTGGCCCTGGAGAATTCCCACCGACTCCACAACAATGCGGCTGGGGTCAAAGCCCATAGTGACAGGGTGAGCGACTGTCTCCAGGCGAAACCACCCAGACAATCCAGAAGTCAGCTTTGGAGACAGACACAGGACCCTCTGGGGATGACACTGCAAGCAGGGTTTCCAACCGCACAGGCACACTGCTGTCACAGTCGTTAGGCATCAGGGAAAGGGGTCTTTGACATCACCTCGGTGGACAGATGGGGAGACAGAGGACCAGAGGGTAGAAGGGCATTGCCCAGCAGCCATCTTCATCCAGCCTTCATTCACTCCTTAACTTGTTCACTTCATAAATTCTTGGGGAACATCTCTGAACCAGGCTCCAAGCTTTTGGAGGCAAAATGATGAATGCGAAGCCCCACATTCGTCATTTAAAAAAACTGCAGCCTGGGCTCAGTGGTGCCAGGACATCTCCAAAATTCCTTTCAGAAATCTGCAGCTCTAGCCGGGCATGGTGGCGCACCCTTGTAATCCCAGTACTTGGGAGGCTGAGACAGGAGGATCACAGGTTTGTGGCCAGCCTCAGCTACTTAGTGAGGCCCTCTGCAACTTAATGAGACCCTGTTTCAAAATAAAGAATAAAAAATACGGCTGGGAGCGTAGCTCAGAGGTGGAATGCCCCTGGGTTCAATCCCCAGTACTGCAAAAAGAAAGATAAGAAAGAAAGGGGAGAGAGAGAGGGAGAGAGAGAGAGAGTGAGAGAGAGAGAGAGAAGGAAGGAAAGAAGGAAGAAAGGAAGGAAGGAAGGAAGGAAGGAAGGAAGGAAGGAAGGAAGGAAGGAAGGAAGGAAAGCTGCAGCTCTGCTTTGGAGCAGGTGACTTGGTTTGCTGTGGAAGACTCAGCAGCAGTCCTGGCTAACCTCCTACAGAGCCTGAATCCCCACCAGGTGCCAGTCCTTCTGGTTAAAGCCTTGTTTTTTCTCTAGTCGCTGGTCCAGTGATTCTTTCCTCACCAATCTGTTCTCTTCCCTTCCCTGTGCCCTGTGCCTGAGCATCTAAGACCATGCCCAGCACGTGGGAGGTGCTCAGTAAATATTTGCCAAATGAATGGAAATTCTATGTAAACTCAAAAGCATAACGCAAATGCTACAACTAGTAGCTGTGTAGTCAGAGAGATTGCATGTGGTTGGATTCAGTCCCTCTGAGCCACTGGTGTGGGCTTGGGTTCAAATTTCAGCCCAGCTTCTGACTGGACAACTAGCAGGTGACTTAGGACAATGCGCTTCCCTTCTGGAAGCCTCAGTTCCCTCCTCTGCATCATAGAGATTGAACCCAGGGGTATTCTACCTCCAAGCTACACCCCAGCCATTTTTTATTTTTTATTTTGAAACAGGGTTTTTTTTTTAGGTTGCTAAGGGTCCCACTAAGTTGCAAAGGCTGGCCTCAAACCTGCTATCCTCTTGTCTCAGCCTCCCAAGTACTGGAAGTATAGATGTGCACCACCACACCTGGCTCACAAAAGATAATTTAATAAGGCAATTTGGTTATGTTTGTCTTTCATTGTTTAGTTTGTTCTTTCATAAATGCGCAGCTGGATATTAGGGAAGGGGAATAGAGAGAGGAAAGAGACTCCAATCAGTGGCTCTCTGAATATTTACTACTGGTATCAGCCATCGAGAATGGGGATTGTTTGTTATCACAGCATCACCTGGTCCATACTGACTAATACAGGATGATTTCTTCAGGAATCTGATGAAAGTTTGAACCATGAGAAAAATACACATTCATGCAAAATTAAGAGCCTCTCAACTTTAATGTCCTGGATTTCATGTGTGTTCCTAAGATCCTTGGTGGCCAACAGCCTCCTGCTCTCAGCCCTGGAATCTAAGGACACCTCTGGGTTGAGTGGTGCTGCATCAGGGTTCACAGAGGTCCCTGAGGCTGAGATGTGGCAGAGAGGAACTGACCTGATACCACAGAGCAAGACCTAGGTTTTTGCTGATGAGTCATCACTGGGGAAAGAGCTTGAGCTTGAGCTCTTTTTTTTTTCATTTTTAATTTTTTGAATGTTTTCTTGAGTCTGAGTTTGTTTTGCAGATGCGTTCAACCTAAGATTGCTTTCTGCTGCCAGCTCCTTCGCAGCCCCTCCTAGTTGACAGCATCTTGCCATCAGAGGCTGTGGAAGAGGGGTGCTTGTTGCTATTGTGAACAAACACTGCAAAAACAATAGCTCACATGTGCGCCCCAAGCAGATGACCAATGGCCCGGAGGGGTTCCGGCTACGGGGTGGAGAGAGAGTCATTCTGAGGTCAACTGAATCCTCACTTGGAGGAACCTCCATAGGTGGGCACAGGGCCACGGGGTCACGGGGCCCGGGACAGAAGGTCATGACCCCCGGACAGAGCTGAGAACAGCAGAGGCTTCGGCACCCTGAGGAGCCCACGATCTCAGTGGGGGTCACACTTGGTCCCTCTCTGGGCCACATGCTCCCCACTGGCTGAAAGGCCCAGCTGCTCCAGGGTCAACTGGTGAGGTCAGACAGACACCCGGGGATGTTTCTAGCCACACAAGAGTGTACACTTCGGAGTGGACAGTGGGGGGTGAAGGAGGGATCCCCGCTGCAGGGTCAGGATGCTTGGTTCCAGGCCTAGCCTCTCTGCCGGGGCACCTGTCTGGGTACTGAACGTGCTCTGCCTGGCTTCGGGCCTGCGCAGGTCAGGCTGGCTGCTCCAGAGTTCGCCAGTGGCTGAGTGGTGGGACTTGATGCCTCTTCCTATCAGATGCTCACAGCCCAGTCCTGGGCGGGGCCACCATCTGTGCTGCAGGGCACAGCGCCTCCCACTCCCCGGTATATCGTCCCACTGGTTGTGCGTATTCAGCGCAAGAAGAGGAGGCCACTGGTCTGTGACTTCAGCGGAACCTGAGGCCTATCATTAGAGCTTCACACCCGTGGGTGGGGTGGCGCTTCCTAGGAAAATGCAGCGCACTTCAGAAAGGACTGATTCATCACCTGACCAAGAGCCAGTGGGCAGGCAGCAGATAAGGATAAGGGGAGGAAGGAAACTTGGGTGCCCAGAGGAAGGGAACAAGGGTGTGTGGAGCATGGCAATAATACGGGCATCGCAAACATTTGCACACCATCCTTATGTGCTGGCGCTGTGCTAAGCATCGGTTAGACTGAGAGATGATAAGCTGATAGACTGAGATAGATGATAGAATGATTCATAATAGATTTAATTCTTTTTGTTCATTTGTTTGTTTGTTACTGGGGGTTGAACCCGAGGGCATTCTACCTCTGAGCCACACCCCTAGTCCTATTTTATTTTTTATTTTGAAACAGGGTTTCACTAAGTTGGTAGAGGTCTCACTAAATTGCTAAGACACGCCTCGAGACTGTCATCCTACTGTCTCAGCCTCCCAAGTACTGGGATTATAGGCGCGCACCACCACGCTTGGCTTCCTTGTTTAATTCTGACAGCAGTACTATGCCATAGGTGGCATTATTCTCTCTGTTTTATATATGGGGAAACCGAGGCACAAAGGGTCCTGCGTGTGTGTCTTTGTCCCCCAGAGCCACCCTCCCCTCTCTCTGCCCTGTGCTCTGGGGGCGGATCTCCACTCAGCCTTCCTGCTCCCTCCTGTGCTGGATTCTGCTTGCCTTCAGCCTGTGGGCACTGGCAGGAGGACTGGAGGTAAGAGGGTTTCCCTGCCCCTCCCTGCCCCACAGAGCTGCTTCCTTCCTCCTCTGGCCACAGCTCCCAGCCTCAGCCCCTCTCCCAGGGCCCCAGCTGCCACTAGTTCCCATCACGTCCCTGTAGGAGTCTCTGGGGCTGCTCCATCCTGTGAGTTGTGTTATCCCTGCACACACCTGAAAACAGCCCCTTCTGCAAACTCAAGCAGAGGTTTCCTGTGGTCGCTCCTTGCCATCCTCACCTGCTAAGAGGCAGGGGCACGGTCCAGGTCCTGGCAGTCTGGCTCTGAGCTGCTTGGCACCTGGTAACCCTGTGCCACCTGCCTCTGGTCACCGAAGGCCAGCACCCCCGGGGCCCTGCACTGCTGGGTCTCTGCACTGCTGGGTCTCTGCACTGCTGGGTCTCTGCGCTGCTGGGTCTCTCTATCACTCTGTAGAGGTGGGCTGGGCCACAAGTCAGTGTCTACAGTGGACATGCATCTGTGACTTTACACCCCAGGGGTGCTCAGCATAGAGGAGTGGCCTCCCCAGACAATGTTCACAGGCTGAGACTGACCAAGGGTCCAGAAGATTCCTGCCACTCGTCTGTCCTGACTGAGTGCCTTTGAGTGACATGACAGCCACCATATTCCTGCCCCACTTACGTTCCTTCCTACCATGGATCACCCCAGCACATGTTCTTTGGTCCTTGGAGCAAGGAAGGCTGTGCAGGCTGGTGCACACCCAGATGTGGGGGTAGTTGCTACCAAGCTTGTCACCGATGGAGCAGGAAGCTCTGTGGTAGTCATCTGGTCCATCCCCCTGCATCTGGCCTCCCTCTCCTAAGTCAGTCCAAGCAGTGGTCCATCCTAGTGTCACACTTGAAGCTGCCTCCTCTAGAAGCCTCCAGCCCCGCCCTGCCCTAGTAGTGCTCCTTCCTTCCCCCATACCCAGGTCTCAACTTCTGCCCACCTTCAGGTGCAAGCGCCTGCGCGGGGCTTGGGGTTCTCTCTAGTCCATTGATGGCGGAACACACCCCTGAAAAACGACACAGGGTCTGAGTGCTGAGTGATGGCCAGAGTGACCTCTGACGCGGTCCCCACGCCAAAGCACAACCAACGATGTCGTAATCCGACGGGACCTTTGAGGCCATTGGTCCGGCCCCCTCATTTTGCAGAGGGGGACTGAAGCCCCAGGAGGGGCCCCCTTGGGCCAGTTCTGGCTCCGTGTGCCTGTGGAGGCAAGCAGCTCCGGCAGCGGCAGCGCAGCGGGCGACTATTTCCATAGGAAAGAGCCAAACTTGCAGCTGGCGGGAGGGGCGGGCTCTGCATCCTCCTACTAGCGACGATGTTCCAAGGCTCCTCCCCCGGGAGCGGAAAGCTGGTAACTGGGAGAAGTCGGTGTGACTCATGTACCAAAGGTTGTTTTTGTTTTTCCTCTTTCCTAAAAATCTCAACTATTGGATATTTTTATTTCAAGGCTAGATTCAATTTTGTGGTTTTTCTTTCTTCTTTTCTGGGATTTTTTGCCATGTTGCTATGGGAACCCTGGGCCCCTTCCCCAGCTGTCATGAAGCTGCCCAAGTCACAGTAGGAGAGATGATGGAGGGGCTGACTTGGCCACTGCAGTAGATGCAGCCAGGACTGAGCCGTCACACCGGCACCTCACTCACAGTCAGCCCAGGACGCCTGCCTCACTGGCCTGTGGAGTCTCTGTCCTCAACTGACCCCCAGGCCCCCACTCTTGAGTCCTCTGGGGACCCAGACCTGCTGGTCCTTACTTAGTTCCCACCTTGACAACCCTCTCCACAGGCTCTGGCCTGCTGTTCTTCCTGCCAGACCACCCCCAGCCTCCCCTGGTCTCCCTGCCTCCAATTTCATCACCTGCATTTATCCTCCACATGGCTACCAAAGTCATCTTTTATTGTTTACTTTTTATTTAATCAAACTATTTATGCACATTATTTTCAAAATCTATGAATGCAAAATAGGAATAGAAGGAAACTTTCTTAATCTGCTAAAAGAATACATGCCTACAAAAATCCTACAGCTTACACTTGGGCCTGACAAATCTGTTCCTCTCTCCTTCGGCACCAGAGGCCTCCACCACAAACATGCTTTGCCGGATTCTCGGTTGGGCCCAGAAGCGTCCAGGCCCCATCCTGCCCCTCCCCTTTCACTGGCTGGCGGTACTGGAGTAGCACTGTACATCTTGCACCTGGCATTGTTCGATCCAGATATCAGTTGGGACAGAAAGAATAACCTAGAACCCAGGGACACGCTGAGTTCCAGTGCTCAGGAGAAGTTTCTACTTAGTGACTGTGGATTGCAGAAAACTGAAGCAAGAAGGTCCAAGATCCTAAATGAAGAGCATCACTATAAAGCTGCCTAGAGTGAAGGGCTTGCAGAAGCTATTCAGACAACTGCCTGCTTAACCAGGAAGTGTCCCTCCTCTAAATGCATGAAATCCTGTGGACTGGTTGGAGTTTATTATGCTGATTAATGCATATCTGACACTCGAATTAAAAATCCTACAGCAGACATGATACTTAAAGTACAATGTTGAACACTTTCCCTCTGAAGTCAAGAATGAGGCCAAAATGTTTACATCACCAGTTTTATTTATCGGGTGTGGGAAGTAACATAAAAAAAGAAGTAAAAAGAAAAAAATAAGCAGGGGTGTGCTGGGGATGTAGCTCAATGGTAAAGCCCAGAATTAATGAGGCCCTGGGTTCAATCTCCAGCACCAAAAACAAAACAAACAAACAAGTAGGCAAGGGATGAATTTTTTATCACTTTAAAAAAATATATAAACTCTCTCAAATCCTAAAGAGGAACAAGACAGGTGTGGGAAATTAAAGATGGCCACACATGCTGGGTGTGGTGGCGCACACTTGTAATCCCAGCACTTGGGAGGCTGAGACTGGAGGATCCGGGTTCGTGGCCAGCCTCAGCTACTTAGTGAGGCCCTCTGCAACTTCGTGAGACCCGGTTTCAAAATAAAGTATAAAAAAATAGGGCCGGGGGTGTAGCTCGGAGGTAGAACGCCCCTGGGTTCAATCCCCGGTACCACAAAAAAAATGATGGCCACACATGCTTTGCTGCTTCCCTGAGTGTCCTTCCTCTCTGCTTGACTCTGGGCCGCTGTAGTGACTTGCTTGACCAGAGTGTGGCAGAAGGGATGGATGGGCTCCCAAGGATAAATCACAAGAAAATGGAAGAATTTCTCCTGGCCCTCTTGGAATAAGGCCTTCCTGTCTCTGAGAGCCCTGGGCCACAATGTAAGAAGTCCTTTCATTGAAGGTCCCTGAGCCTTCGGTACTGGACAGGCCATAGACTGATGGTTTGGCCAATGAGCCCAGCCTTCTGACTCTCCATGTCAGGGCCCAGACACAAGTGTGGGTGAGGGTGAAGCCACCCGCCCATCAGCCCATCACCCAGCCGAGTCCAGCCAGGCGACCTCTGCCAACTCCATGTGGAACTGAGAATCTCTCATCTGAGCTCTGCCTGAAGTCTTAGCCCACAGAACCATGAGATATAATTAAAAGACAATTATTTCAAGCCACTAAGTTTTGTAATCCATTTTACAACAAAAGACAACCAGAATATAGGCACAACAAGTAGTAAGTTCAAAAACTGTAGCTGCTTCTCTGTGTGTGTGTATGTGTGTTACCAGGGATTGAATCCAGGGGCTCTCTAACACTGAGATATACCCCCACCCCCCTTTTATTTTTTATTTTTTTATTTTGAGACATGGTCTCGCTGAGTTACCACATGCTGGCCTCGAACCTGCAATCCTCCTATCTCAGCCTCCCAAGTAGTCGGATTACAGGCATACACCCCCGCACTGGGCAAACTAGCTTCTAAATAAAGATGCACATGGGTATTTTCTCCTAAAAAAAAAAAAAAAGCAACAAACCATGAAAAGCGATCACTACCACCCCTTCTCTCTAATGGCACCGGTTTTCTATTTTTTAAGTTCTTCTGGTTCTTTCAGGTTTTTAAAAAGAACTACATATGTGTTTTTATTGCTATTTCTTGATTTGTTTCTGACAGAATCTCTTGGCTTCCTGTTGGGGCAGTTTGGGATTTAACGCTTTTACCTGTGGCTTCCACTTTCTCAACTCCCATATGTCCAAAAGCACAACTTTTTTTTTTTAATGTTATGTATAGAATATACATTTTATTCACACACACAAATACATTTAAGTCCCTTTCAGGAATATGGTAGTGGGGATTGAACCCTGGACCTTGTACATGGTAGGCAAGCCATCTACTACTGAGCTATATCCCCAGCCCCAAAAGCACAACTTTTAGTTCAATCAGTAAGCAGTATTTCCATTATTATACCTATGTAGAAATTGTTTGGGCCAAGTCCTAACTGTGCTTATTTCCTTTGGCATATAATCCCCCCCCCCCACTGAAGGTCACCCCTTAGGGCCCTCCAGGACTCCTGCACAGGGCCCCACCCTGCCCCTCCTTTGACCTGAGAGAGGGAGTTCTCAGGGCCAAAGGGATATGCCTCCCTGGGGCCGGCATCCCTCCCCGCTAGCCCATGCATTGAGAACCCGGCATCCAGAATTCTCTGGTCAAATGGCCCCAGCTCACTTCTGGGGAGCCCCCTTCAGAACCACCTTTCCTAAGGAGGGCAATCAGGGCACTAGGTGGCCATGGGGTGGACTCTCTGTGGGGGACGTGGATGGAACTTGGCCTTGAAAGCTCGGGTGTCTACCGCATTGCACAAGGCCCCCTGCGAGGCAGGATGTGGGGTGGTCCCCTCCAGAGGCTACACTTATCCCTTTGCCAGGACCAACGGTCAGACATAACAGTGGCTTTCCCCCTGTCCCCCACACACCTCCACTAACTTGGTTTTCTATATCTCCCTAGCCATTTCCCCCATGGGGTTCCAAACACAGCTGTCAAATGCTCAGCAAGGATTTTACCAAAATGTTCCACTATCTCCAACCATTGAACCCATCCATTCTACTTCCCTGCTCGTGTGAAGAAACTAAGGACACGCTCAGCACCCAGGGTCGCCAGGCGGTGTGCCAGGTGCTATCCGTGTACGACGAGCAAGTCACGGCTCCTGTCCTCAAGGAGCTTGCATCAGGGGAGAGGGAATGTGGCTTTGTGATAGTTTCCCGACACTACATAGGTCCGGGGTCTATGGTGTCTGGGAGGACTCTGAAACACAGAGGAAAACAGGCAGATGGGGACACGGGGTGTGATGTTGCCATCTTGTGGATCCATAAACTTTTGATTGTGAAATGTGTTCAAACAAATTGAATGGGAAAGACATACAACCAATAAAAAAAAGACAGAAGCAAGTTGTTTATGGAACCCCTGGGTGGCCCAGACCACAATCTGAAAATCACTTTTCCAGGCTATGATACCAAAGGTATTTATAGCCATGTTGCCTTTTTTTGCAACTATAAGCATCAAATAAGCATGTGTTTATTGCTACTTGCTCCTCACATGAATTGAAATTAAGCCAAGGGCTTCGTTTACCTCTCCCTGAACTAAAAGCAGTCAGCGGCTAATAGTGAGCGTGAAGGGTTAGCGTCACACTGGGGAGTGTTTGAGCAGGGACGTGGACTCCTGTGCTCCTTGAATCATATGGAGATGACCACCCACTGACAAGCACCAGGGAGCCCGGCTGCCTGGCACCCATCTCCCCATCCGTTCCCCCATTCACTCATTGTGTCGGTCAGCTTTCCGTCACTGTGACAAAACGCCTGAGAACGTCAACCTAAAGGAGGAGAGATGGAAGCTCACGGCTTCAGAGGCCTCAGTCCATAGCCACTTGGCTCCTTTGTTTGTGGGCCTGTGGTGGGGCACAGCATCATGGCGGAAGGGTATGGTGGTGGGGAGCTGCTCACCTCATGGCAACCAGGAAGAAAGAGAGAGACAGACAGGAGAGAGAGAGAGAGAGAGAGAGAAGCCAGGGTGCTGATATCCCCCTCAGAGGCACACACCCAGTGACTACTCCCTCAAACTAGGCCCCACTTGCTAAAGTTTCCACCACAGCTGGGCGTGGTGGCACACACTTGTAATCCCAGTACTTTGGGAGGTGGAGACCGGAGGATCCAGGTTCGCGGCCAGCCTCAGCTCTCTCTCTCTCTCTCTTTCTCTCTCTCTCTCTCTACTTAGTGAGGCCCTCCGCAACTTTGTGAGACCCGGTTTCAAAATAAAGTATAAAAAAACAGGGCCGGGGGCGTAGCGCGGAGGTAGAACGCCCCTGGGTTCAATCCCCGGTACCGCAAAAAAAAAAAAAAAAGTTTCCACCACCTCCCAGTAGCGCCGCCAGCTGGGGACCAAGCTCTCAGGACAGAAGCCTTTGGCAGACATTCCAGAGCCAAACTACACACTCATCATCTGGGGGCACCAGCATGTCAAGACCCTCTGCTAGGTGTTTGAGGCTACAGTGATGAAGTTGATACCTACTTTGGGGTCAGTAGAGGAGATCAGGCACGTGCTCCAAGAGAGGTGCCACTCAAGTGTTATGGGAATGCAGAGGAGGGCGGACTCTCTGCCAGCTGAAGGGATCAGGGAAGACTCCCTAGAGGAGATGACACCGAGGCTGGGCCTTGAAGGCCCAGGTCAAGGTCCTGGTTGGAAGGCATGAGGAACAGTTCCTTGCAGTCAGACCACAGGAGGGATGGAGAGAGGAGGCGAAACACCTCCCTCCTCTTGCAAAGCTGTCCTGAACCCAGGCCCCGCTAGACAGCAGCAGCTCAGGTGTGCCTGTGTCACCTGCAACAGATGTTTATTGAGTTACCTGCTACATGCCGGGCCCTGTTCTTGGCACTGGTGCAGAGCAATGAGCTAACGAGATGGCAGCCCACCCTCGTGGCCTTGACTGCAGACACAGACTCCTTTGTGGCTGGCTAGAAAGTCATTCTCCGATTCACCCCAAAGATGGAGAAAACACACAAGGCTCTGGCTGGGCACCAGGAGGGCCTGGCTCTGACCTCAGCTCCCTGCTCAGCGGTGTCCTGGTATCCTTATTTATAAAAATGGTGTTCACCATTCCACCCCACTGCACCATTCCGGGCAAAATGGGATATCCTGGGGAAAGTGCCCAGCACGGTGCCTGGGCTCAGTTGTGCCTCTGCCTCACAGCTGTCCCCCCTGCCACCTTGAGGCCTCAGTTTTCTCATCTTTATAATGACCAGTGCAGGCCAGCTGATCTGCCATCAAAGGTCCTTCTCACAGCTATAATTCTTTATGATTCCAAAATTCCAAAGCGGCAGGGGTGGAGCGGAGCTCGGGTGTTATTCCTCACAGTAAATCAGCCGGAGTATGAAGTCACCTTGGCTCCCTGGCACCCGTCAGGTTTGGGGCCTGCCGACTCCCCTAAGCCACACTGGCTGCTTCTCCAAGCGTAAATGGCTTTACCATCCACGGGTGCAGAGCGCCCGTCCCCCTGCAAACCCTCTTATGCAACCCTGTCTGGAGAGACAGACAGCAAATGAGCACAGTTAAAAATACTCATTTTTGTGTGTGTGGTGAGGGGCCCGAGGGAGGGTTGTGGGAAGGTGGGTGACATTCCAAAGTGTTCTGGATATTTGACTGTGCTTAGTTAGGAATATGAGAAATAAGAGCTCAAGAGCTGCAGCCCAGGCTACAGGAGCCCATGCCAGGGCCCTGGCCGTCCAGGACTCTGAACGCGTCCCCTCCCCAGGTAATGTGCCAGCCTCAAGGTACAGCAGGGACTCGGTAGTGGACACCCTGCTCCCCACTGGACTCTCTCAGAGCCCACCCGCCAGCTGCCCGGAGCTTCCGCCAACAGCCAGCACCTGTGACCTTCAGAGCGTGGCTCTTGGACCCCGCATCAGGTGGGAGGAGTGCAGCCCCCTCTCCGTGTCTGACCCTGAGGTTTGAACGCCGGGACCAGCTGGGTGGGGGCTCCACCTGCTGTGCGCCCTGCTTGACTTCTCCCTGTGTCCCCTGATCCTCCCACTTCTTTAGCAGTGTTAGAGGGAGCACTCCCTCAACCCTCCACACCGGAACTTGGCAGAACTGCAGGTCTGCTTCTGGGAGAACCCCGCCTGTGAAGCCGTCCTCCAGGAGCCCAGGGTCACTCCGGACTGGCTGCCTCTCTGCGTTCTCCTAGTAGGCAGGCTGCCATGGTATCTGGCCCCTTCTCTGATGGGCAGTGGCAAGCACTGAAGCTCCCCCTTTCCATATTTTCTCTCCTCCTCCTCCTCTCCTCCTCTTCCTCCTCCTCCTCCTCCTCCTCCTCCTCCTCCTCCCTCCAGGGACATTCTACCTCTGAACTACACCTCATCTCTTTTTATTTAAAATAGAGTCTTGCTAACCTGCTGAGGCTGGCCTTGAACCTGCAATCCTCCTGTCTCAGCCTCTCAAGTACTAGGAGTACAGGCATGCACCTGGCTTCTCGCCCTCTTCATTAGTTACTAGTGCAACAATTCCCAAAGTGTGGCTGGGGGTTTGTAAAAAGGAGAGCTACATTGTGAAGAGCCTGTCCTACTCCTGTGGTTATTTTATGCACAGGTTTTTGTGTTTGTTTTTTTTTTTTTTTTTTTTTTGAGCTGGGGTCTCCCCAGCTTGCCCAGGCTGGAGTTGAACTCCTGGGCGCAAGGGATCCTCCCACCTCGGCCTCCTGAGTAGCTGGGATGACAGGCATGCACCACCACACCCAGCTTCCTCTGCACATTATATTTTAAGAATCTCTGCCTGGAGGAGTCTTGGATTATTCTTTATCTCTGTTTCCAGAACACAAGTTCCTGGTAAGATAACTTTTCTTTGTAGTGGGGATTAATCCCAGGGACATTTTACCCCAGAGCTACACCCCCAGCCCTTATAAATTTTTTTTATTTTTATTTTTGAAACAAGGTCTCGCTAAATTGCTAAGGGTCTTGCTAAGTTGCTGAGACTGGCCTCAAAGCGGTCCTCCTGTCCCAACCTCCCAAGTACTGGGATTGCACACATGCACCACCATGCCTGGCTATGATAACTATTTTCTTTTTTTTTTTCCATACTAGGGATTGAACCCAGGGGCTTTCTACCTCCGAGCTACACCCCCAGCCCTATTTTTATTCTTTATTTTGAAACAGGGTCTCACTAAATTGCAGAGGACCTCACTAAGTAGCTGAGGCTGGCCATGAACCTGTGATCCTCTGGTCTCAGCCTCCCAAGTACTGGGATTACAGATAACTATTTTCTTTTTTTTTTTTGTTTTGCTTTTTGTGGTACTGGGGATGGAACCCAGGGACAGTCTACCTCCAAGCTACACCCCCAGCCCTATTTTTTTTTTTTAATTTGGAGACAGGGTTTTGCTAAGTTGCAAAGGGTCTTACTAAGTAGCTGGGGCTGGCTGCAAACCCACGATCCTCCTGTTTCAGCTTCCCAAGTACTGGGATTATAAGCATGCGCCACCACGCCTGGCTTATTTTCTTACATTTTGTGCAAAATGCTTTAATATACACCAAGCCGTTGATCCAACCACACCATTTCTTTTTTTGAAGTTGTTATTATATCCACCATAAATAACAAGACTCAAGAAAGTATTGGCTGGGTGGTCTAGGTGACCTTTACGGTGGCTCCTTTTAGTCTTATTCAATTTAATTTTCTCCATGACTCTACTCAGGTTAAGCACCTGGTTGGGCAGAGGGGAAAGCTCAGATTTATGTGCACGATCTATTCAAGTACAACCATCCAGTGAAATCGGTATTATTATTAGGCCTACTTTAGAGGTCATTAAGCAGACTCGATGTGGTTAAAGGGAATAACAATCACTACTTTTTCAAGCACCAGTGACAGAATCCTCATTCAAATCAACATAAGTAATCAACATAAGGGTATTTATTGCAGTATCTGGCTTCAGGCCTAGCTGGACCTAGGAACTCTAAGAGTGTCACATTACTGCTTTTTCCACGTGGCTGGGGAAGAAAATCCCAGGCAGCTCCCAAGTCATTCTTAGAGTCTACGGTCCCAGGGGGAAGAATGAGAGTGCCCCTTCTGACAGCTCTTGGGAAAATTGGAAAAGAAAGAGGAGGAGGAGGAGGAAGAGGTTTAAGGAAGACTCTCATTGTCCTGCCTTGATCACAGCCTGGTACCAGAACCAATCCCTGGCGAGATTGATGAGTTCCTGAATGGCCAGACCTTGGCTTTGCACCCACACTTGGCTGGCAAGGACCGGTCAACCCCATCTGAACCACAGGGAGTGGAGGAGAGGAACAGGGAAGATCGAGGGACTGAGCCACAAGTGACTTGCCAAAGGTCCAGGGCTTATAAGTGGCAAAGTTGAGATCTGAACGCATGTCTTCTGTCTTGACACCGAGGACTGGTTCTGTTACGACACAGCTGCGATCTGCAGCCCCTAACCAGTACCAGAGGCGTACCAGGGTCAACACCAGCGGCCTTGGCAGCTACTATGAAATCTTCAGGACATCTTTAGCCTTTTAAATTACTTTAATAAGGTGGCATACACCTGAAATCCCAGTATTTGGGAGGCTGAGACGGGAGGATTGTGGGTTAGAGGCCAGCCTTAGCAACTTAGTGAGACTCTCAGCAACTTAGCAAGACTGTTTCAAAATAAAAAATAAAAAGGACTGGGGGTGTGACTTGTAGGTAGAATACCCCTGGGTTCAATCCCAGAACTAACCCCTTCCCAGATTTAACCAACATTTCCTTTTTCCTTCATCCCCAGAAAACTGTATGACATGTAGATTAATTGTAGATTCATATGCAGTCATGAGAAACAATACCAAGACATCTATGTGTCCTTTACCCAGTTTCCTCCAGTGGTAGCATGTCGGGGGCATCCCTCGGTCTCTCGGGGCCAGCCAGAGAGAGAGAGAGACGCGAAGCTGATGAGAGAACGGACACCGGACGGTTAGAGAAAACCATACCTCTAACCGGAAGTCATGTCTGGCATGAACTCGTTTATTAGAAAGCACACCTCTCTTTTATAGTGGGGGCGGTACAGGAAGTTCGCAATGAGCAGGATGTGACACCACGCTTTTCTGGGGACTTCTTATAGGTAAAGGCACCTGTTGTCTATGAGTACGGAACCAATCACAGCCCTCCTTAGGTCACTT
>PVJS01029201.1:0-24954 GCA_004027185.1 Glis glis
CAGATGTAACAGCTTATCCTTTACTTTAGAAGGAATATCTCGGCATGCCCCACACCACTGGACTCCTAGAAATTTCACTGAGGTAGAAGGCCTTTGGATTTTAGTTGGGTTTATTTCCCATCCCCTGGCACGCAAATGCTTCACTAACAAGTCCAGAGTGGTTGCTACCTCTTGCTCACTTGGCCCAATCAACATAACGCCATCAATGTAATGGACCAGTGTAATACCTTGAGGAAGAGAAAGTCTATCAATATCTCTGCGAACTAAATTATGACACAGGGCTGGAGAGTTGATAAACCCCCGGGGTAGGACAGTGAAAGTATACTGCTGGCCTTGCCAGCTGAAGGCAAATTGCTTCTGGTGGTCCTTATGAATAGCTATGGCCTTCCTTAATGACAAGAACTGTACACATTGATTCGCCCATTTGTTCTTTGGTCCTGGCCACTATACCTTGCTTCCTGTAACTTCATGTGGCTTTGGACCAGACTTCCACTCATGAATTTTCTTTTTGGGCTCTGACATTCTAGGCTGCTTGGAGTTGGTGTAACCTATTGATTTGACCTGGCATCCTCAAGGTCACCATGACTGAATGGGCCACATTTTATCAACCCATGTTTGACCTCAAGCAGCTGACCCAGACCTTCCCCTGGGTCGGGCTTTTCCTCTGCCATCTTGTAGCAGACAAGCGCTTAGATGTTTTGTTCTACCTTGTTGACCATGACGGAGCACTGCAGGTCTTATGTTCACATAATGGGATGGAAAGAGGACAAGAGTCTTTGAAGGAGACAGCTAGACTTGTGAAAAATGAAAAAACCCAATGTGGGGTTTGTTAGAGAATCAAAGGAAAAGACAGTGTCAAAGAGGAGATAGTCAACAGTTAGGAACTGCTGAAAGCTTGGGTTGGAGGAGGACCATTGTTTCTACTGATGGGGAAAATGCTGATCAGCGGGGAAGAGCACTATTAGGAGAGGGTCTGCCTAGTTTACATTGGTGCCCTGGAGGAGAAATTGGCTCTATAAGGGGTAGTGGGAGGAGAAGAGCTTGGAATGCCATTCCAGCAAGACTAACATGGAAGGCCGTGGGGGTAAAGTAGGGTGGCAAAATATAGCCATCCTTGAGTTAGAAAACCCCCAATTCTATTAGGTTAGAATTCTTTACTAAGCAAGACAAAGAGCACAAAATTTGGAAGTCAAAAGAAGAATCATAATGGCTTTGTATTATAAAGTTAATCATGCACATTTATTGTTAAAATTTAATCTGTTTATTTTAATGCATCAAAATATCACACTTCTGAGAATAAGCAAAAATAGTCATACAAATTTCTGTAAAGGAAAGGTCCAGATCCAGAAAGAATAGGTTGAAAAACTTTAGTCTGAAGTGAATACAAATGTTTATGATGAGTGAAAATTAAGTGCTCTTAGTCGGAGATGTATTCCTTGGCCTTTCCTGTACTAATCATGTCGCAGTGATCAGCAACTGTCAGGGACCGAAGCAGCTACACACGGCGGCATTTGATTCGAAGTCCATATCACTGTCTGTAACATGCATGCCTGATTACAGGCACCAAGATCAGCTGCGTTCATTCCGACTCCAGTGAGCACAGGCAAAGATTTAATGGCTACAGAAAAGGCACCACCTCTTTCTCCTCACTGGGCAAAGAAATCAAAATCTTGAGATAGTATGTAACTTGTTGAAGATAACAGACCTAGCAAGTACTGGAGCCAATATTTTTCTTCTCTTTTCTTTCTGGTCACATTGTCACTTAACCTCTCCATGATTCTTTTTCCCACCCCTCATCAGAAATATGAGGGGATGCATGATATTATCTTTAGTCTCCTTCCAGAAGTAAAGTTCTATGATTCTCTGACTCCAAGATTCATCTTACTGCATCCACTAAAGTATTAAAAATTCAAGATAAGAAGCTAGTAGAGTTCTTGATTGACTTAAGTTTGAGAATAAGATGAAGTGCTACAGGTTTTGCAGGCAAATGTGTGTAAAATTGTAGTCAGCAAAATTCTTGTTTTTTTTTTAATCTCTATTTTTTTTTTTAAATTGAGCACAGCTGGGCATAGCAATGCACACCTGTATTCCCAGTAGTAGGGAGGCTGAGACAGGAGGATCACAGATTCCAGGCCAGCCTCAGCAACTTAGTGAGATCTTCAGGAATTTAGCCAGACACTGTTTCAAAATAAAAAATTAAAAGGGTTCAGGGTGTAGCTTGGAGGTAGAAGGCCCCTGGGTTCAATCCCCAGTACCAAAATACTAATAATACTAATAATAACAACAACAACAATAGTTGAGCACAAACTTCTAACATGTGCATATTTGTAGCTTATATACATAGACTGTCATATTTATACATTCATTATAAAATGGACACACACACAAGAAATTGGAAAAGCATGATATAAAAAAAACTAAGAGACTTCATAGGCACATCCTACTTTTTTTTTTTTTGCGGTACTGGGGATTGAACCCAGGGGCATTCTACCTCTGTGCTACACCCCCAGCCCTATTTTTTATACTTTATTTTGAAACCGGGTCTCACAAAGTTGCGGAGGGCCTCACTAAGTAGAGAGAGAGAGAGAGAGAGAGAGAGACAGGGGGAGAGAGAGAGAGAGAGAGAGAGAGCGAGCTGAGGCTGGCTGCGAACTCGGATCCTCCGGTCTCCGCTTCCCAAAGTACTGGGATTACAAGCGTGCGCCACCACGCCTGGCCACATTCTACTTTAGAGACTATCTAGAGAAAGGTGTTTGCTACCTTAAAGACTTGTAGTATGATCAATGAATTTTCCAAATTACCCATTATGTTATGTGATAAGAAAGTCTTTCTAAAACTCAAACATGTAAAGTGAAGAAGTAGAAAGGATTAATAAAACGTCATTTTTACTTTCCAAAAAGACAAACTCTTCTGAATAGCATTTTTTTTTTTTTGGTACTGGGGATTGTATTCAGGACCATTCTACCTCCAAGCTACACCCCCAGCCCTATTTTTTTAATTTTTATTTTGAAACAGGGTCTCCCTAGGTTGATGAGAGTCTCACTACTTGCTGAGGCTGTCCTTGAACCTGTGACCCTCCTGTCTCAGCTTCCCAAGTACTTGACAGTAACATTGGAAGCTGAATTTGACTTGTACCAAATGAAGTTAGCAGCGGCATCTTTATTCCCATGGGGAAAAACCATGACAATAACAAAAGATTTCCTCAAGTCTTACCTACTATACTTGGTTGAAAATTATTGAGTGAGAGATTACCACATTGGAGGTATACTAATCATTGTTAATCACTGGAGGGCATTTTCATTGCCAGATGTAGCTTCTTATTAGACATTTGATTTTCCTTGCCACCTTAACTCATCAAATATGAAACTGTAGATTGTGGAAAAGGTGGGTTGGTCTACAGGTCATTTCTTTAAATAAATCTACCTCACATGACTCATTTTAGAAGAACTGATTCTTATCTACCATAACAAACATAAGACACAAAAGAAGTCAATTAGACACATTAAAAGTTAATTGTAGCATCTTCCTGCCATCTCAGGAAGGACTTTAAGAAGCCACTGAATCTACTGAGCCTTTGTTTTAGGAAGCAGAAGTTTCATATTTGCCCATTAAAAGATAAATGATTTTTCTTTAGTAAATATTACTCATCAAACAATGAATGAACTCATTCAAGGACTGATTTCTCTATACTAAGATGTATCCCCAATTCATGGCAACTTTTTTGAGGTGCAACAGGATTCACTAGAGAGGCTGGAACTGGGTCTATTCAGGGATCCTGCATCTTGAGCCAAGGATATTCGGGAACTACAGGGACCCTAGGATCCTGTCCTGCATTCCAGCCTACCCAGACCCATCCTGCCCAGTGTGGTCCATCCTAACCCACTGTGGTCCATCTTTCTCTTTCTCAGTTAAGAAGAAGGGAGAGCCATGGCAACTCGAGCAGGTTCCACGTCTGTCAGGATTGATTCAGGAACTAAAGGAGGAGTAACACAGAGCACTTAAGATTTTTCTGGACAAGATATCATTTTCCAGTTCTTGACACAGAACTTGAAAGTCTCAGTTGAAGATTTATCCAAGTATGTGAGCAGAATCAAAGCTCTTTGGAGGAGTGGGCATCTGGCATCCATTGTCAGTTGCTGTCTGTCCCCCTTCCCTATACTGAAAGACAGGAAGGATAAAATATGCATTTTTCAGATTCTTTTGAAGCTAGGATTTTGGATACTTTTTGGATATGCTTAGAAGAGCTTTGGAAAGCAGAAGGAAGTTGAAGGCCATCTTCTTGTAGCACTGGCAACTGACAATCAAGTTCTGGACACGGCATTTCTCTCTAGTCAGCAGCTTCATGAGTGGGAGACAGTTGTGTTCAAGGTAGCAGTGCTATCACTAGTAGCAGAAGTTTCTTAAAAGTCTGCTTCACAGCCGACCTTGAGACCAAAACTCCTGTGGCAATCTCCTGACTTATGCTTTTCTAATTCTTCCAGTGATTGTGTGGCCTAGTTTCCTGTACTAAATCCCTTTCTGCTGGAAATACCTAAAGTGGGTTTTATGTTTCCTGCATTAAATACAGACAGAGACAAGATACCTTTGACTCTATGCATAGATATCCCTGAAGGCCACCTCCGTGGATTAGAACAGATCTCTCTTTGGTCATAAGTACCATTGGTAAGTTAAACACTTGTGTGCATTTTCTCTAGCACCTATTAAAAGCCAATTTACAAAATAGATATTGGAGAAGGATACCTTAACTCTTCCTTCTCTGCACCATTTAAGCTCTAGTCCTGCAATATAATTTCAATTGGAGTTATCGAGAGTCACAAGGGTCATTCAAATGAGCCTTTTATAAGAATCTAAGCAGCCAATTTCCTTTAGCATGCATTGCCAGAAAAACGTTTGTCTTGGTAATCTTTTTTAAAAAATTTTTTTCAGCACTGGGGATTGAACCTAGTGGCACTCTATCTCCAAGCCACACCTCCAGCCCTATATTATTTTTTTACTTTGAAGTAGGGTCTCACTAAATTGCTGAGTCTGGTCCCGAACCTATGATTCTCCTTTCTCAGCCTCCCAAATACTGGGATTACAGGCATGCACCAGCCTTGTCTTCATAACCTTGATAATAAGAACAATAGAACACATTTTCTTCTCTTTTTGCTCTGGTTCTCAGAAGTTCAAAGTCAAATTAGAGGTTGATTTTGGCATCTTCTAGGGAAATTTATTTGTATCCTCTTTCTGTTAGGTTCCTGATAATTTATTTCTAATTATTATGTAAATTATGGAATGTATATGTAGAATTTACTTGAAAATAAAGGATATATGCACAATATAGAAATAAAAATGGAGTCATCTCCCTTTTTGTGTCAATAACTGCTTTTAGCCTCAGTGCTGTTACTTATGTATATTCTAACAACATTCCTTATTTTATATTTCATAGACATTGATGCAAAATCTCTGGGATGTTATGTCTTATATATGAAATAAGAGCCCCAGAGCTCCAAACAATTATTTCCTCAATATAATAGTCCTAAAGCTGATTCCCAAAAAGAAGTGAGTCAAAGCAAAGCAAACAAGAATATGATAAACAGGAAAGGGTTAACTTTCCAAGTACGAGTAAAAACAAAACACAAAAATCCCTCTCTGCTTTCTTCTTTCTAATATTCTCCTCACACAATTTCCTGTTAGTCTCTCTGACTTTTCTGAGAGATATTATTTTCCTTTCCAGTACCAATTTCAGCAGTGATGGCCTAAAAGGTTCTGGTGCCCCAAGTGAGACTAGATTATAGGACTCCATATGGGGTCAAAGATAGGAGTGTTCTTAAGGATTTTTACCAACAAAATAAAAACGGTAGGGTTTCACTTCACTTCAAAGTAAAGATACCAATACAAGCAAATTCTCTTCTTGTCATATTGATAAAGAAGCAGAAAGAGCCCTTCTGTCATACCAGTAGGAGCACCGACAGCCAGGGACGGGAATTGAACTATACACTGGGGTGTTTTGTGAAATTCTCCACATACACACACACACACACACACACACACACACACACACGCATTTACACATACACCTCTCCACAGACACACATACCACATACAGACACACTCAATAGTTGAGATTAAGAGATTTTTATGTAGTCAGCAATACATGCCTTACCAGTTAGTGAGCTTTTCTCTATGCACTGCAGATTTACAGATCTCCAGGAAATGTAACATAAGCACCAGAGGCTTCTGGGAAGGGTTCAACATCAACTGCAAGTTTCTTTAACCTGATGAGACACAAGGAATTAAACAGTCCTAAAGGGGAGATTAGGAGCAATAAGAATCACAATATCTTCTGCCCTTTTCTTCTATTTTATACTTTTATTAATGCATTATAATTATACATCATATTGAGGTTCAATGTGATACAAACATACATGCACACAGCTCTTGGTGTACTGCCGTCTGCTGTACCACCAGCCCCTCCTCCCTCCCTGTACATGCTGGCAAAACTGGTAGTAATACCTTTATATATTGCCAAGACATTATTTGAACTGTTTCCTTCTCAATCCTCCTTTTCCCCTCTCCACCTTCCTCCCTCAGTCTCCTCACACTATTCTACTGGTCACTGTCCACATTTATCTGAAGTTCCTTATGTTCTCTATTTTCTCTCTAGCTTCCACATAGGAGAGAAAACATATGATGCTTGGCTTTCTGAGACTGGTTGATCTCAGCATAATATTCTCTAGTTCCATCCATTTTCCTGCAAATGACATAATTTTGCTCTTCTTTACGGCTGAGTAGAATTCCATTGCATGTATATACCACATGTTCTTTATTCATTCATCTATTGATGGAAAGAGTCATGCTTTATGGAGTCACAGTGTCCAGTTGCCAAGGACCAGTTAAGGAAAAGGGGTTCAGATTTCATCTGCTTTCTACCTACTGTTCCAATACATACTCAATCACTTCCAATGATACTCAATACTCAATCACTTCTAATGACTGAGTAATCACATTAGTTGAACCATAGTGGTCTTGAATGAGGGAGTAAAAAATTAGTGCTTTTGAGGGTGATGGAAAAGTGCCACCAAATATTTGTATTCGTTTTCCCACTTAGCTGTAATGAAAGCCAAAGATGAGTCCTGTTAATGAAGAGCTTTTCCTTTACACTTAACAGTATTCTTCTTGATTCCCTAATAGGTGGAATCAACACTAGTTCACAGAAGGATTGATTTCTTTAGGAAACACTAATCTACTTCTTTGGGATCCGAAGGAAATGATACTCAGGGCTGGGACCAGAGGTTCCTTTTGGCTGTGCTCTTAGCCAGCTGTGCCCAGGCTTGCACTGTAATCAGACAGACCTTGGGAGGAGTTCTGGTCTCTTCACATCTCTAAACCTCAGTATCCTCATGTAAAAAAATTGGGATAACAATAGAATTAATCTCACATGGTTTTGAGGGTTAAATAAAATGATGCATGTAGAGTGTTTAACCCAAGGCCTGGCACATACCAAGAGCTCATTAAATATGAGATACTGAGGCAGTGTTAGGAACTAATTCTCCTGCTCCCTCCCAACCACTCTCTCTCATGGTGTCTCTGGTTCAATCTATGCCAAACTCTTGTCTCTACTCACTGGATAGTCCTCCTGCCTTAGTCCTTTCATGTTGCTATAACAAAACACCTGAGACTGGGTAATTAATAAAGAACAGAAATTTATTTCTCACAATTCTAGAGGCACGGAGATGCCTGATGAAGTGCCAGCAAGTTTAGTGTCTGGTGAGAGTCCTGTCTCTGCTTTCAAGATAGAACCTCATTGCTGCACCCTCTGGAGGGGATAAACACTGTGTCCTCACACGGCAGAAGGGACCAAAGGGCATAAAGAGCCTAAATAACTCTCTCTAGTATTTATTTATTTACTGTGGTATTGGGGATAGAGCCCAGGGATGTTCTACCTCTGAGCTACAACCCCATCCCTTTTTTAATTTTTGTTTTGAAACAGGGTCTTGCTAGGTTGCTGAGAGTCTCACTAAGTTGTTGAGGCTATCCTTGAACCTGTGATCCTCCTATCTCAGCTTCCCAAGTACTGGGATTACAGGCATGTACTACCATGCCCTGCTCTCCAGCTTTTTTATAAACACTAATTTCTTCACGAATCCAGAGCCCTAATGACTCAATGACTTCCCCAAAGTCCACACCTCTTTTTTTTTTTTTGTACTGGCGATTGAACTGGGGGTATTCTACCACCAAACCACATCCCAGTCCTATTTTATTTTTTATTTTGAAACAGGGTCTCACTAAGTTTCTAGGACTAGCCTCGAAACAGCAATACAACTGTCTCAGCCTCCCAAGTACTAGGATTACAGGTGTGTACCATCATGCCTGGCTTGGCCTCACCTCTTAATACGACCTCAATGGGGATTTAAATTCCAACAAATGAATTTTGGGGGGCATTCATCCCATAGCATCTGTCTATATGGTTTATTTAAAATTCAGGTAGGAGCTAATATAAACTAATTGACTAACCTAATTGTCATTGTTCTACTGAGAACATTCCAGATCCAGATCATTTGTCACTTAAGGGAACTCACAAAGGGGAAAATAACACAAAACCCCTTTTATTATAAGATATGTTATATCGGGGCCATTAAGGAATGCCAGTCAGTTATTATTAATATTTCTGTAGCCTCCTGCATTAATTAGAATAGTCTTGCATATTCAGGACTGAAATTAGGATTATGATCACCATACTTGCATTATTTTAAAGATAGGCTGAGAATATTTTGTTTCCACAGGGTTGTGCCTAGTTTCAGTGATCATTAGAAAGCCCTTTGTGTGGCTAAGATAGTCAAGCTCAAACTAACTAGGGAGGCAGACTCTTTCATAAACTGCCACACAGTCTCTCTTTAGGACTAGCTCCAGCCTAACACTTGAGGGGGAGCAGCGCCAGCCTCCGCTTCCTAATCCTGTGTATTTCTAATTAGCTGCAGAATTCTTTCTACTCTAAATGGCCCCGAGCGTCCAACAAACAACAGTAATCCAAACTAGCTTTTAATTTTTTGGAAGTCATGTTAGCAAAGTTCTTGTTATGTCATGTGAAACGTTACCCAGCTGCTTGCCAGAGATGTTTAAAGGCTGCCTGTTACTTTTTGGGTGGTTAATACCTGAGGCAAAAATCAATGAAAGAAACACGAAAGCTCTTGTACTATGCCAGGTTAATTAGCTGTGTGGGGAGGCGTAAGCATTCAGCTGGTGTACAGCACTGAGCTGTTCACCTCCCGGCTAGAGAAGTGTGAACCTGAATCGAAGATAGGTTATTGTCAGTGGAGTTTTAGATACTGATTTCTATGAGTGCATATGGATGAATACAATTTTAATTTATTTTAAAAACCTATTTTTGTACAACACAACAGCTAAGAAATAGACCAGGAGTCAGCAAAAATTCACATAGTTTTGAAAAGACCCCAAACATTTTCATTTTAGGGTCAGGATATTTTCCATTTCTCTAAAAGCAAAAAACCCTAAACTTTTTTTTTCTTAATGTAGCCAATGTATTCATGATATACATTCAAGAGGACTATAGAAACAAATATTTCATTTTAACTCACATTAATCTCTCTTAGTTTTTACATAAGAGCTGCCTTGAGTTTTGGGTGTGATGTAAGAGTTGAAATAGCTACATTTTAGATTTAGTATTGGGCCAGGAGTTAATGTACAGCTGGGTATCTGGACAATCAGCTTGGGATAATTTATCAGGTTGCAGGATAATTATTAAACCAACAGATATTTTCATAAAACAGACACAGATTATATTCTCCAGTAGAAAATGATAGATAAATATCATTAGGAAGGTTCTGGGTCATCTGTGGAGAAGGTGTTGACCACATCAGCCCAGAAATGTCTAGTTTGCTTTCCTCTACTTAGTGTGGAGCACTGAACCAGGGCAGAGACTCTCCACTGCCCCTTCCTTCCACCCCATGGACGACAATCTACAGACAATATAAAATTCAAATGAAAACTAGTAGTGGTGATAGTGATTCTTCAGGTCCCATACCTTTGCTGAAACTCAGCCAATTTAGAGTAAGATGGCACAAATGTTGACTTGGTGAAGACATAATCAGTGGTATGTAACTGATCTTCTCAAGCAACTGGGCTTACAGGCATGTGCCATGGTGCTCAGTTTTGAGTTAGATTTGGGGGATGGGGTTCTGGGGATTGAACCCAGGGGCATTTTACCTCCAAGCTAGACTTCCAGCCCTATTTTTTTTGTGTGTGTGTGTGGTACTGGGGATTGAATCCAGTGTCATTTTTACCTCTGAGCTACACTCCCAGCCTTGTTTTATTGTTTATTTTGAAACAGGGTCTCACTAAGTAGCTGAGGACCTAAGTAAGTTGCTGTGAATCTGCGATCCTCTTGTCTCAGCCTTCCATGTACTGGGATTACTAGTGTGAGCCACCATGCTTGGCTTTTTAATTTTATTTTGAAACAGGGTCTCCCTAAGTTGTCGAGGGTCTAGCTAAGTTGCTGAGACTGGCCTCAACCCTGCAATTCTCCTATCTCAGCCTCCCACGTACTGGGATAATAGGCATGTGCCACCAGGCCTGGCTTGAATTGGATTTTGAGTGTACAGTTTGAATATCCAGAAACTTAGTTAGTCTGGCCATAGGTGGTGAGGATACCTCTGATTTGAGCTAGAGGTAGGTGACTACCCTGACTTGAAATGCCTGCTGTGCGGAGCTCTATTTTTTCCTGTTACCAGGTAACTTCCAGGGCATGGTAACTTCCCATCTAAGCAGGTGGAGGGATGGGCATAATTTCTATGAAATCCCACATCTTTGTGGACACTGGTATCACCAGGACATTAGACCTCAGATGAAGCGATTGGGGAAAATAGCTGGTGCCATGTAGGGAATGGGTCGTGGTCAGGAGGGACAGGAGAGGGTAATTGAATTTGTTCCTGTGGCCTCCAGAACTCTCAATCACCTGAGGTCTTCAGTGTTAACTTTTCCATTTTCTCTCTCAAGAAATCAAAGCTGAGAAGAACCAATTTAAAGATGCTCCTGTTAGTACTGATTCCTTTGGTGAAATGTATAAGTTTTTCAGATATGAAAGAGGTTGCCCAGCATGGAACTGGGTGGAGGGATTGGGGAGGGCAGGGAAATTGTTAGGTATGTTCTTCTGATCCTTCCTGTATGTTGTGAAATAGTCACTTGGATAGAAATAGTGACAGGCGAGCCTAGCAGGAAACTCCAACTGAACCCAAAATAACACACATCCCAAAGCCTTGCTAGTGGCTACAGAAAGATAGTCCTTCATGCAGGGTTTTAAGGAAATAATTAGGTATTTGAAATGGAAATGAAATCTTGTATTTCCAAACTCTTTACTCAGGGACCAATTTGGAGGATTTGCGAATAAGTAAATGACTGACTGCAAGAATATAAATATTAATTCTGATGCTTTGTGGGAATTTTTGCAAGAAAAAGTACAGATGCTGTAAAATGCATTGTGGTATGTATGCAGTCATCCATTCACAAGTTACTTGTGAAAATTAGTTGTTCATTAGATGGTATTATACAATGTATTAGTTTAGCACTTCAAGAAATTCTGAGCTATTCAATGATTCAATCTGTGCTCCATGTACCAGTTATTTTTCCTAAAATGGCACTTTTCCAAGTTTAAATTCACGTATATATATATATATATATATATATATATACACACACACACACACACACACATATATATATATATATATAGAGAGAGAGAGAGAGAGAGAGAGAGATACAATATTTATAAAATATAAAATCTAGGGGGGCCTAGTTTAAATGCGGATTCTGATTCTGTTGGTAGGGATGAGGCCAAATTTGCACATCTGACAAACGCCCAGGTGATGTTCATTCTGCTCCGCCATGGATCACACTACTAAGAGAGAAGGACTTAGAAGATCTTGCAAGACGTCAGGTCTAACAGAAAGAAGACTCATGCGTAGTCCAGATTTTTTCTCCCTGAATAAGGAGCTTTAACCTTTTCTTTCTTTCTTTCTTTCTTTCTTTCTTTCTTTCTTTCTTTCTTTCTTTCTTTCTTTCTTTCTTTTCTTTCTTTCTTTCTTTCTTTCTTTCTTTCTTTCTTTCCTCTCTCTCTCTCTCTCTCTCTCTCCTTCCTTCCTTCCTTCCTTCCTTCCTCCCTCCCTCCCTCCCTTCTTTTCTTTTCTTTTCTTTTCTTTTCTTTTCTTTTCTTTTCTTTCCTTTCCTTTCCTTTTCTTTTCTTTCTTGTGTTGGGGATAGAACTCAGGGGCATTCTACCTCTGAGCTACACCCCCAGCCTTGTTTTATTTTTTATTTTGAAACAGAGTTTCTTGTTCAGCAGGTCTAGGCTGAGGTCACTGAACAGATATTTATTAAGCAAATTATGTAAGTCAGCCACAGTTCTAAGGGCTGGGGTGCCATCAGCAAAAGAAACAGACAGGAATTCCTGCTAGTGGGGCATCAGGCTAGTTTGAGAAGCCCTGCAATAAACCATGATGATTCTGGCTATGGAGATCAATAGGGAGGCTCCTCAAAAGACTAAGAATGGAACCACCATATGACCCAGCTAGACCACTCCTAGGTATTTTTTCAAAAGACTTAAAGTCAGAATAGCATAGTGATACATGCATAGCCATGTCTATAACAGCACAATTTACGATAGCCAAATTATGGAATCAATCCAGGTGTCTGTCAACAGATGAATGGGAATGAAAACATGGTATATATACACAATGGAATTCTACTTAGCCATAAAGAACAATAAAATTATGTCATTTGCAGGAAAATGGATGGAATTAGAGAATATTATGATAAGCAAGATCAGCCAGTCTCAGAAAGTCAAGGGTCGAATGTTTTCTCTCATATGTGGAAGCTAGAGAGAAAATAGGAAAAAAAAGGGACTTTAGATAATTGAAGAGAGAGAGACCAGTAAAATGGTGGAAGGGGATAGGGGGAGGGATGTGGAGAGGGGAAAAGGAAGAACTAATGAAAGAAACACTTCAAATTACGCTATGCCTATGTATGAAGGTATCATTAACAATCTCACTATTTTGTATGGGGAGGAGCGGGTAGCAGGTAGGCCCTGAAGGGAAACACACCAAGATTTGTGTGCACGCTTGTTTGTATGACTTTGAACCTCACTATGATGCATAGTTACAATGCAACAATAAGAGTATAAAATAAAATTAGGATCCAAGAGGATCTTGTTCATCCTTTCACTCAAATTCATTGTGAGAAGCAAGGGCATTCTGCGCAGATGAAAGCAATTTCAAGAGGTTCTCTTTTAAGAAGGAGCCAGGGCTTTAGGAGTGGGGAAAAGTTTCATTTTGTGGTCTTGTTTGGCATCCCTGGCTCCTGGCACTAAAGGTAGTGAGCACTCTCTCACCGTCATTGGGACACATGACCATGCCCCTTTCCTGTTGAGAGCCGCTGAGGGCCAGAAGCAGGACTGTGCTGTGGGGAGCATCCTCGGGCTGAGCTGCAGCTCCACCACTTGAGGGCTGTTCAGCCCTTAAAGAGGATTTCTTGATTCCCCTTCTGAGGATTGGGCTCTATTTAAATGCATGGAGATACTTTATCAAGACAATGTCGTATTATAATTATCTGAAATGTTCCCACAGATCATTCATTTCAGATTTTTGAACTATTGCATGAAGGGTCTTGATTGCTATCGTTTAACATGCATCGTCCCTCTTTTATTTTTAAAACATGAATAGAAATTTAAGGCAGGTGAAAGAAGGGGGCAAATGACTCCCTGCGTTTTTAAGTGCCTGGTACTTTAAAAACCTGCAGTTGCTTATTCGTTTAAATGAGTAACCTGCATAATTGTCATATTTTTAGTTCTTAAAAATCTGTTTTTGCAATGGAAATCTTCACGCAATCAGTGTAATCAATTGCAAAATTAATAAACTGGAGTGATCTTCAACACAGCTTTTTCTGCTTTGAGAAATGAGGGGAAAATACCTCCATGTGCAGTTTAGTCCTGAAAGACTTTTAGGAACAAATTCTGAATTGTTTGGCCTTACTTTGAAGTTGCTGATGACACTCATTTTTCTGTCATTTTCTTAAATGTTTTCTGTGCCAAACTCAGCATTTAAAATGGGCAGAAGGCAGCAACTTAGGGAAACTCTTAGGGGAAAACAATTTCTGAAAGAATTTTGCATAAAATTTCAGTATAAACTATTCCCTATTTTAGAAAAATAGCAAAGCTAGTTACATGTTCATGGAAACATGTGGAGACTCAAGATTTTCATCTTTGTAGACAAGCAGCTTGCTTCATTTGTTATAATATCAGAAACGAAATTAAAGCAGTTGATATACAACAACATAGAAAGTTTAGATGGTCATTGACCATGATTTCCTATGTGTAAATGGAGTTTTTGCTGGGTTGTGGCAACTCATATTGCTCTACAAAACACAATTAATTGCTGAGACATGGCTCTGTTTCAATGTTCACAATGTAATAATTACCTAAATACCTTTTTGGGAGTAATACACAATTCATGTTATTGGTTATGTCACAAAAAGAAAAGAGAGAAGTTTTTAGTCCTTCTTAGTGTCTGTTTTGTGCACATTTTCTTTTCCTTCCTTCCTTCCTTCCTTCCTTCCTTCCTTCCTTCCTCTCTCCCTCCCTCCTTCTCTCCCTCCCTCCTTCTTTCCTTTCCTTTCCTTTCCTTTCCTTTCCTTTCCTTTCCTTTCCTTTCCTTTCCTCTTTCTTTCATGGTTCTAGGGATTGAACCCAAGGGCATTCTACCCCTGAGCTACATCTGCAGCCTGATTTTATTTTTTATTTTGAAACAGGGTCTCACTAAGTCGACGAGGCTGGTCTCAAACTTTGAGATCCTCCTATTTCAGCCTCCCAAGAACTAGGATTACAGGCATGTACCACCACACCCAGCTCAGTTTCTGTTTTTCTTTTTCTTTTTTTCTTTATTCTGTGATAAGCCAAGTGTCCCTTATAGAATGCTCCATAGTCTTGATCCACTGAACTCAGCTAGATCTCACACTGGTCTGCACTGCCAGATGCTAGGGAAGCTAGTTCAGTCATTTCTTCTTTTTTTTTTTCGCGGTACCGGGGATTGAACCCAGGGGCGTTTTACCTCCAAGCTACACCCCCGGCCCTATTTTTATCCTTTATTTTGCAACCGGGTCTCACGAAGTTGCAGAGGGCCTCACTAAGTAGCTGAGGCTGGCCGCGAACCCGGATCCTCCCATCTCCGCCTCCCAAGTACTGGGATTACAAGCGTGTGCCACCATGCCCGGCTTAGTTCAGTCATTTCTGATAGTCCATATGGAGGCTGAAATTAGTCTACAGAGAATTTTAGACATCCATGTGTTCTATATAAACCTAATCTAATGATATAACATATTTTATGAGGTTTTTCTCATCCAAGTCACCAGTACAGCATAGTGTCCAACAGAGAACACTTCAGTGCTTCCTTCAAGAAGCTTCTGCTTACTTTTAGCTACTCTCCAAATGAAAGTAATAAAACTAAGTGCTCGGAGCACATTATTTTCTGTTTTAATGAGCTTCATTTTGTTTTGCATATCACCCCCCCACATACCTGTTTAGATTTTGTTAATAAAAGGTGGAGCAGTGTAAAAGGCAAGGATTTTACACTTAGGATTCATTTGCTATGAAAAAAACCCAAGTCAAACATTTTTCTGGTACATCCAGAAAAGAGTTGGTTTTCCTTTTGTTTTGTTAGGGAAGGAAAGAGAAAAAAAATTAATGATGCAAACCTTAAGCTTAATAGCTGTTAATATTAACATCATAAAAGTGTTAATTACCACACTAGATATTTACAGTGAATATACATGTAGTTATGCTATATTTTATAGAGTTGAAATCTAATTTTGAATTATTTTCCTATTTAATGACAAATCAGAAACAGAAAATTAATGGATAGCACTTTTTTTTTAAAAAGCACACACACCTATGGATTAAAAAAATCTGCTTATAAATAAAATCTTATTCATATCTTTAAATATATGAGAGTAAAAATAAGGTTTTTTACTTCATAGTTTGTTTGTTTCTTTCATATCCTAGAAAGCACAATTGTTTTTTCATCAACAGCGAAGGCACAGGACACAATGAAATACAAACACTATGTTAAGACAGACATCCTCATTTGACAACTAGCTGCTATAAAAATAAATTATACCGTATGACTCAGGGAAGTTGTTAATAATTCTACTTTGTTTACACTATGCTTAGAAAGCAACATAGCTTAATGAGATCAGATATTAAGCTAATGGTGTATCTTGGAATCATAACATTTTCAAGCTCTGCCAAAACCGTAGGCAGATTGAATGTGCGTAGTTTGTGCTGATAGTGTTTTCAAAAGAGGAAATGAATAAGGCCCTGTGAGATATAGAAGCTATGCATTCATTACCTAAGAACGAGTATTAAGTACATGTAAATTACTGAGCTGCTTTAAAAGGACACAAACAACTCAATGAAAATGGGGAAAAGCTCAGGAATCTTGGAGGCATATTTAAGAACTGTGAATCTACTACTACTACTACTAATAATAATAATAAAAATAAATAAAAAACTATGGAAAGCCATAATAACAAGTGACCAAATATATATAACCTTTGCTGTCATGTTCTAAAGCAGGTGAATAGTGTTGAGAATTCCAATTTTCTGCATAATAAAGTTTCTTCCTCCTTGCTCCCTGAGCTCTTTGGATGGATTGGTTTCAATGAAGTGCGCCATACTCTGTTCTTCATTTGACTCATAAAAACAGCAGACTTCTTAAACTTGGCATTGCCTATGTAATTTTTTTTTTTTTTTGCGGTACCGCGGATTGAACCCAGGGTGTTCTACCTCCAAGCTACACCCCCGGCCCTATTTTTTATCCTTTATTTTGAAACCAGGTCTCACGAAGTTGTGGAAGGCCTCAGTAAGTAGCTGAGGCTAGCTGTGAACCTGAATCCTCCAGACTCCTCCTCCCAAGTACTGGGATTACAAGCGTGCGCCACCACGCCCGGCTGCCTATGTAATTTTTAAAATAAATGTGATATTCAAGTAGCTAATGCTCACACCCATCCACCCTTTATTAAGAACATAAATGATTGTTAACATGGTAGAGCAATTTCTTGTGCTCTTAATGAAAACTACAAAAGTGAAATTTATTGACTGTGATTTGAGTTGCCACCAACCTGGACATTACCAACATATAACATTTAATGAGTGTCACCATCCCAGCATAGCAGAATATCTAACAGCAGATTCTTTGTAGAAATCTTTGCAGATTTATTGTTTCTTTCTTCAAAACTGATAGTAAGTATTGCTTCCTCTTTCTCCCTATACCCAAGCTTTGCAAAATGCAAAAAAAGCAAAAAAATAAAACAAACAAAAAACCAAAAAACAAAACAAGAAACAAAAAAACAAACAAAAAACAGGAGCCAAACACCCACTTTGCCACATTAGTGAGAAGGCAGGGAGTGTGAAATGTAGACATTAACCACTCTGCACCAGTAGAGCACGTCAGGCGTATGCATGCTGCTGCCATATCGAGCATGTGCATTTTTTCTAAGGAATAGATGGTACAATGTGTATCAGAACATTCAGCTTCACATAAAAATAAAGATATTCCAAAATAAATAAGACTATGACAACAAGAAAAACCTATTTTGCAAAGCTTATTGCTACCGAGTGAGGAGACAAAGTGATGCTATTTTGTTCTTACATCCAGAAAGCGACAGTATTTCTAGGACTGGAGGGAAGAGATATAGTAGAATCGAACTGAGCTAGATCCAGCATTGAAAGGAACTATAGACCTTGAAGATGACGCTGTCTGGTGTGTATAAACTGGCAGGATCTGGTGCTGTAAGATGCACGTGTACGTTAGTGAGCCATATTGGTTCTCAGTTCTTTCTCTGAAAAAGTTAAAGGTGTAAATTAAAGGTATAAAAGGAAGTGAGTATCTTGGTGGTCAGTTCATCATCCCTTCAATTCTCATCTTGCCAGTGATTACAGATGTCTTTGAGAAACACATTCACAGGCGGTTTCTTCTATGCTGTAGGGAACACTGTCTGCTCTGGTAATGGCAGCATAACAAATCACCCCAAAAGTTAGCGGCTTAAATCAACAATAATCATTTTGTTATCTTCTAGTTTCTGTGGATCATGAATTTGGGATAGACTCAATTAGGTATATCTCACGTGAAATCATTTATATGGTTGTGAATAAATAATAGCTGAACTAGTGGACTGAGGCAGCTGGGGGCTGGTTAGGCGTCCTTCTCTCCTTTCTTTTTTCCTTCCTTCTTCCCTCCCTCCCTCCCTCCCTTTCATCTTTCATCTTCATATATTTTCCGGGCTTCTCCCTGTGGTCTCTCCTGCAGGACTAGTCTGGGCTTCCTTCCAGCATTATGGCCCCAGGACAGTCTGACTTCTTATAAGACAGCTCTGAACCAGGATGAATAGACCATCAAGCAAAGTGGAACAGGCAACAGTTTTTCGGTTCTAAGTTTGGTAGTCACACAGACGGAATTCCATCACAATTTATTGGTTACAAGGAAAGAGGAGAATTAGACTCTCCTTCTTAAAATGTGAGTGGTAAGGTTTAGAAGATCTTGTGGGACCGGAGATATTGTGGACGGTCATGTTTGAAAAACACCACCCAGTGTTTTCTACTCAGAAGTGGTAATTGTTACCAAATTGGTGATGTGATATTTTGTGTAAAAATAGTACCCTTTGCTAGTAAATGACTGAGGATAAAGTATCCTGGTAAAAATATGAAATAATAATAAAAGAAATCTAGTGGTCTCTTGACTCCTTAAAACAAGACATTTTATTTGTCAGTGATACCTACACTCCATGGAAATTCCAGTAATTTCCCTTATCATCAGTAGGCCTTTGTTATCTCTTCTGCCAGAAGGACTGGAATTGTACCTTTTGTTGAAACAGATTCATTTTTATTGCAAAAATCTAGTAGCTGAGGAAAATAGAGATGTGGAGACTGGCTCAGATGAGGAAAGAGGAGAAATCCATGTCAACATTGAATTAAGAGAAAGGATGGCCTATCTTATGCCAGCTTGGTAATCCCTCTTGGTGTTACTTTCCCCTTCTGTGAAATACGGAGGGGCATTCCTACATGATCCACAGAACAATGATGAAACAAAGCTAAGAAACATATTTGGGGAGCAGTTTTTAAATCTTTGGTTTTATTTGGATGCCAACTGGGAGATGTAATTATGGTGCTTAGATTGGAGTGCCTACCTGTCCATGACATGGCCTTTGGAAGGTGAGACCATAGATCTGTCTTCCAGACACTTTGAATGTTTTTCTCTCTAGTGGGGGTGGATTTCTGCTGAGACACCCACATTCCTACTGGTTCTCCTCTAAACAGTAGAATGTCCTGGTTTGGTGGCTGGTGGCTGGCAGGGGTAGACAAACCTCTACCTAGATCAATAAAATACACTAACTTTTGTGGTACTTTGCCCTATTAAAAGAAAATTATAAGCAAGTGAGAAAAACAAGACTGACCACAAAATCTGAAAAACCTCCTATGTGGATGCTTATGGAAATCTGATGTAAATTCTTTAGAATCTGCTTGTAGACATACACTCCACACTTCACCAAGACACGAGAGCATGATGGGATAAGCAGTGGAATTTTAGTTCACAGGCATCATCACAGAAGGTTACATTGAAAGAGCAACCCAACAGAGGAGAATGGTTTCCCGGGGAGTCAGGGAAAGCTCATCTTCAGCAAAAGGATCAGTTCACTGATTCCATAATACTACCGAGCATTTGAGTTGGAAGTCAGCTCTCCGTGAGTAGTAGGGCTGACAAACTGAAGCCTTTCTGAACATATCTGAGATGAACATTGTTCCAAAATTCCAAATCTATTGCACATGTAAGGAAGGTTGACTGCAAGGCCTACAGGGCAGGTTTTGGTTAAATAGCTCCATGCTACAAGGGTAGGAAAGGCGATGCCTCTTGGTGTTTAGAAGAGGATGACCATTTATCTTTAACACTTGCACCCACTTTTTCATTCTCATTAAATAATTCCTGACTTTTAAGATACTGGAATCAAACCCCAATTTTTTTTTTGAAAAAGCAGATTAGCAATTATTACGGGGATAAAGAGATAAGAAAAGTTTCTAACAATCCTTTAAGTCAAATTATTTACTTGCAAGAGGCTCACCTGTATGCCAAGCACAGCATGATGCTTTTGTAAAGTCCTCTAACTCCCTTCTAAAAGAAGCCGTATTTAAGTAATCATCCATTTATACCATTTATACCGGCAGATAACTGCACACTGAGCAACACTTTGTACTTCTCTGAGGAAATTTGAAAGAAACAGATTTTCCTAAAATGGGATTTCAGTGATATTTTGGGTTAAACACAGTGCTTCTATTGTTTCTGTAATTTAGAGTCTTTACTACCAGTGAGCAAAGAAAAGCAATGATTCTAGAGACTTTTGTAAGGCAGATAATATAGATGGTATTTCACACTCTTACATTGTTCCTGCTCAATAACTTCCACTGGCTTAATTAGTCTTGGAAATAATTTCAATGTCTGTGTACTGGTTCTAAGAACTGTGTACTGTGCTGAAAACTAGGCATAGCAACAAGTAAGCTACCCCTTCAATAAATAATATTTCATGGATTCTAGATGCATCCGGAGGCATAACCCCAGATGGAAAGATTGAGCAGCTCTGGATGGAAAATTGATATAAGATGTCGGACTTTGAAACCAAAACCTGTCTGGCTTTTATGTAGCAATTGCTCACTGTGGTTTCTCAATATGAGCTTTATATAAACAAATTAACTTTGTTTTCTAAGTGTTCCCAAAGAGCCTGAAAACTAAGAATTAAGCAGCGCTTCTACCCATCCCTCCAAACCAGCCAACTCTTCCCCAAGCGCAACACCTGTTGTTGAAAATCAACCACACAGTGGCCTTCATCTTCTACATCGACAGATGTGAAGATGCCGAGAGGTCCCTCAGATGTTTATGCTCCTAGGTCTTGTGGGGCACCCGGAAGGGGAAGGAAAATGATCTCAGAATTCCAAAGGTCACTGCTGGACCGAAATAATGAAAATTGCCCATATGTCAAAAAAAAAAAAAAAAGAAAAGAAAAAACCTCTGATGTGATTACTGGAAAGTCTGGCAATCAGACCAAGAAGAATTAACAGGGCTAAGATTTCATTTATACTTAAGAAAAAAAGAAGAAAAATAATAAATAAATGAATAAAAGGAAGATGTGCCAGAGTAAGAGAGAAATAATTATTATGTTCTTCAGCTTTCAGGCTACCACAATTAACAAGTTCAAACATAAAACAGAAGAAATATTTACCTATACCAAAAGTGATCACATGTTAAGTTCTAACTACACAAGCACTCATTTCTGAAAACAAATCTTAAAATTTATTATAGGTGATTAAAGAAAATGGAGAGTAGAGTAGCATTTTTGACAATGAAGGAATGGAATATATACTTGAACTTTAGTTTAAAGCACTGATCGTATTGAACTATTATTTCTTTGTGACTGTTCAGTTCTAAGGACATTTATTTTTCTGATATTTCTACCTATTCTTCACCCAAAAGTATTGAAACTCTGCATTGTGATGCTAAATTATAAAATGTGGAAAAGCAATTTAACATGTAAAATATGTTAAAAAAAAGGTGTACTTTCTGCATAAAAGATATTTAGTAATCATGTCACAGCCTTTGCTTTGCAATGTTTTAACTCTGGGTTATTTAGCAGGAGATCTGGAGGCAGCGTGGGGTGGTGGGAGCCCACAGGGTTGGGAGGTAGAGTCAGAGCTGGGCTGCCACCCCAGCTGTATGGTCTTGGGTAAATGACTTTCTTCTTCATTCATTCACTTAACGAGTAACTACAGGCACCAGGGAAGGGACAGGCTCTGCATATGTGCTGCGGTCGCACACATAGTGATGATTGACAGCCTCTCTCACAGAGCTTTTAGGCAATTTCACATCAATGTGTTTGGATCTAAGGTAGCACAAGTTCAGCAAGACATGGGTGTGGTTTCCTGGGGACCCTAAGGGAGCACAGTGGGTGGGATGACATGGGGCAGGGAGGTCAGGGGATGCTTCTCAGGAGATGCTGAGACTGGGACCAGGGGCTCATGTAGGAGTCAGCCAATGAGGGGCCAGGAGGGTTGTGAAAGACTGCTTTAGACAGAGGCAACCCTGGACCCAGATCTGCAAAGACTTCTGTGTGGCCTTTTGGCCCCATATACATTTATTTTATTTTATTTTTTATTGGTACATTGTAATTGTACATGATATTGAATTCATGGTGATACATTCATACGTGCACTTAACATTATTTGGTCTGTTTCCTTTATATATATAGAAGTATATATATTTATATGTCTTTTAAATATATATTTAACATATTTATATAATATATATTTATATTATATATATATATATATATATATATACATATATATATGTATCTTACTGGGGATTAAACCCAGGGGCATTCTACCTCTGAGCTACACCCCCAGCCCTATTTTATTTTTCATTTTGAAACAGGGTCTCACTAAGTTACGGAGGGCCTCACTAAGTCACTGAGGCTGGCCGCAAATCTGTGATTCTCCTGTCTCAGCCTCCCAAGTACTGGGATTACAGGCATACACTACCACACCTGGCTATATATATATTTGTTTTGAGACAAGGAAAGATGTAGAGTTTTATCTATAATTAGGATCTTTGAAGACAAACTGAAGAAATGATAAAATTATGAATAATATCAGAAGAGGTTTTCATTCAGCTTTTAGCCTGAAGAGTTTTCAGAAGTACACACAGGCAGAAACCTAAGGCTCTGTTCAGAGTAACAGGGGAACTTCTTAGGTTATACCAGCTTCCTTGAAGCTAGTAAAGTTGCACACCAGGGCTTCCCCAACCTCAGATGCATCGTCCAAAATAAGCACATATTGTTTTCATTAATATGTGCAACCTAGGGAGTAGTGGGGACACAAAAGGGACTCTGGTTGATAATGGAGAACCCTCAGTGGAGCAAGGGAAGTGGTACAAGGGAAGGGGAAGGGCAAGAAAGAAGCGAATCAATGGAATTACTATCATAAACAATGTGTATGTATGAGAATATACCAAAACCATTCCCGGTACTTCATATGGGTGGGGGGAGGCGGGGGGGACACTAAGAGCTGTGAGCATGTAGGTTAATATCAAATTGATATTCATTGTGATGTGAGACTACAATGCACCAATAAAAGCATGTTAAAAAAACAAAAAACCAAAATAAGCACATATTTTAGAGGGATGCTTCTAGAACTTTGTATGTGCATAGAATCAGCTGGGGATTTTGCCAATATCAGATTCTGATTCAGCAGGTCTGGGTGGTCCCGAGAATCTCCATTTAAAGTTTTCAGGTGATGCCGATTGTTATGATTTGAGGACCCCACTTTAAATAGTGAGGGATTTTTTTGTGGCACTGGAGATTGAACCTAGGGACATTCTACCTCTGAGCTACACCCCCAGCCCTATTTTAATTTTATTTTGAAACGGGTTCTCGCTAGGTTGATGAGAGTCTCACTACTTGCTGAGGCTGTCCTCGAATCTGCGATACTCCTGTCTCAGCCTCCCAAGCACTAGGATTACAGGCATGTGCCATCATGCCCAGCTAAATAGTGAGGTCTTAAAGCATGGAAAGAAGGCCCAATTCAGGGTGATCAATTTCAGTATTTTGAGTCATTTACTTAAAATACATTCTCCCATTCTGTGTGTGTGTGTGTGTGTGTGTGTGTGTGTGTCTCAGTGTCGCTATGTTTCTTTTTGTCCCTCTCTGACACACATGTGCATGTGCGCACACACACAGGTATCTATAGTTAAATTTATCCTGCTGACCATCCACAAATGTGTAGCAACTGACCATCCAATGGAGAGAGTGGTTATCATCAGTCTTACAAATGGGTTAAACAACTATCCTTTCACCATCACTCTATTTAATGAATTCGTGCACTTTCCTTTTCTCTCAAGTATATTCTAGAGTACTAATGACATGTCAGAATAGCGCACTCAAATATCTGTGCCCTTCAAAATGCAAGAAGGTCCACCTGGTGTTGTGCCTCTAGAGAGTCTGACTCTTATAATCAGACTTGGTCTTACCCTTAGTTACATCTGCCCTGAAGCTACATAAGGCAAAGAAATCTATAAGGCACCATAAAGGTTTTCTGATTTTCCACTAGGGCTTTGGGTTGGAAATTCAAGGCTTTATGCCTATCTTTTTGTTTACATATACTTTCCAGAATATTCCACTCCATCATCTTGGTGATCACCATAGTCACTAGAACAATGAAGTGCCACAGCTACTTATCTGCCAATGCCTTGATCTCTTCCTTCACCAAATGCCACCACTGGTGATAATCTGAGTGACCACAATGCCACTGTATGGCATGAATTACCAGTGTTTGCTATCCTTCTTGCAAGGTGGTTTTCTGTACACTCCTCAGATAGGAACAGTGCAACCCTCGGATGCTATTTTGAGGAAATATTTGTCATACCTCATACGTGGTATCAATTACCATCTTGGTCAAAGTCCCAGCAGATATCAGGGCATACTCACAAGTTCTAAAGGTGGTTTCAAACAGGGCTGATCCACTTGTCTCAAAAGAGTCTCATAGCTGTGCATGGTGGTGCATGCCTGTAATCCCAGTACTTGGGAGGCTGAGACAGGAGGATCACAGGTTCGAAGCCAGCCTCAGAAGGTTTGGAAGACCCTGTTTCACAATAAAAAATAAAATAGGGCTGGAGGTGTAGCTCAGAGGTAGAATATCCCCAGTAAAACACACACACACACACACACACACACACACACACACACACATGGAATTAGAATAGGGATCTTTGAGAAGGTGAAATTGAACAAAATAGAACTAAATAAACAAGTAAATAAATAAATAAATAAATGAAATCCTTTTAAAGTCATGTTATATCCTAATAGTGTTGTCTT